>JAABKJ010002058.1:0-28864 GCA_011634705.1 Andricus grossulariae
AACAATTAAAAATTCCTTGAAATCTTTTTAAATAACCTGTAATATTTCGAATCCTTTAAGATCTTTTGAAATCGCTTGAAACTTTTCAAAGCTCTTACAAATGCTTTGGAATATTTAAAAAACACCCTAAAATATTACTAATCCTTTGAAATCCCATTCAAGTATTTAAATAATTTGACCATTCCTTGGAATATTTTTGAATAGCCTGCAATATTTCAAATCCTTTAAGATCTTTTGAAATCCCTTGAAACTTTCTAAAGCTCTTAAAAATGCTTAGAAATATTTCAAATATCCCGAAATATTTCAAATCCTTTGAAATCCCACTAAAGTATTGAAAACAATTAAAAATTCCTTGAAATCTTTTTAAATAACCTGTAATATTTCGAATCCTTTAAGATCTTTTGAAATCGCTTAAAACTTTTTAAACTTCCTGAAAATGCCTTGGAATATTTAAAATACCCCAAAACATTTAAAATCGATTGAAATCTCATTAAAGTATTGAAATGAATTCAAAACTCCTTAGAATCTTTTTGAATAGCCTGCAATATTTCAAATCCTTTAAGATCTTTTGAAATCGCTTGAAACTTTCCAAAGCTCTTACAAATGCTTTGGAATATTTAAAATACCCCAAAATAATTCAAATCCTTTGAAATATTGTTAAAGTATTGAAATCAATTGAAAATTCCTTGCTATCTTTTTAAATTATCTGCAATATTTCAAATCCTTTAAAATCTTTTGAAATCCCTTGAAACTTTTAAAAGCTCTTGAAAATTCCTTAAGGATGTTACACTACGTACATCCAATCTCAAAAGTCGCCAATCTTTAAAATAAATGATAAAATTAACAAAAATAAATCTATTAATAATTTCTGCCTAAATTATTACTTAAAACTTTTTCGTTTACGTTATTACTAACAATACGTGGGCATGAAAATTTTTTATTCAAAGTACAATATGAGCATTTTTTCGTTTGGTTATTGCAAATTCGGCATGTCCAAAGTAATTGTTTTACCATCAAAATTTGAATTAATTAAAATGAAATTTAAAAAATCGGACGTTGACATCTTTCCAAAATTAATTAGATTAAACGTACGTTGATCAAAAATAATACAATTGTCGCAGTGGAGAAATACGTAAAGCATTTGACTATAAAAATGGTCACTGCGAAGAAGAAGAAATGATCTACTGAGGCCTCGGTGGCGTAATTGATTAACGCTCTACTCATGGATAGTGGCGTTTCCGGTTCAAATCCGGGCTGAGGCAGATTTTTTCTTGTTCTTCATAAATTATTTATCCGAAGTAATCGTTTTACCACCGAAAGTTGTATTAACTAATCGCGGTAAGAATGACGATATTCATATATTTATGGAGAATCATCCATTTATCGAATCATGTATAAAAAAGTAGAAGTTACTTTCAAAATTAAATGTTCCGGCAGATTTTATGGCCTATGTATTTGACTTTAAATGTTATCTAAATATCAGCATGAAAAGTTAGTTTCTTGGAAGTACGCCATTGCTGCAAAACGGCATTTCTTAATACCATTGTTACGTTTATGTTATGCTCGTCACGCTATTGCGTAAAACAGTTAAAATCATTAAGAGCCTAACTTGTGTGTAGAAAGTTATGCTTCACGTTAGAAGCTGCATGAGTACCTGCAATCTGCATACACAAGAACAGTTTATACTTACTATATCTTATGCTTATTAAACCTAAGGTCAAGAACAACCACTTTTCATAAATTTCTTGGCATCTAATGAAGGTGAAATTAATTGAGAATTAATTTGGTGAAAGTTTATTAATTCATTGAATTTATTGATCGTTTAAAGAAATTTTATTTTTTTAAAAACTAACTTTGGCCCGAAATGCTCTCAAAACAGGGGAAATAGGGTGATTCTTCACGAAAATAGTGGAATTTATAATAGAGGAATCAATTTTTTAAATAAGCTTAATGTATAGGTACCGTATTCCTAAGATTTTAGGGCGAAAAATATGACATTCCTAACAAAATAGAGTAATTTTCAACCAAAAAAATTAATTTTCTACAAAAAGAGATGAATTTTCAATTCAAAAAGACAAGTTTTTAATCAGAATTGGGTTTTCAAGCTACAAAGTCAAATTTTTTAAATTATATTTGACTTTTAACCCGAAAAGATGAATATAAAAAAATCATTTACAACCAGGGAAGATTAATTTTCAATTAAATTGTTGAATTTTCAAGCAAAAGAGATGAATTTTCAACAGAAAAGTTAAATTTTTAACCAAATAGTTGAAATTTCAACCAACAAAAAGATTTTTCAACAAAATGGTCGAATTTTCCAATAAACAAAATTTTTCAAGCAAAAACAGTTACATTTTCAACCAAATAGTTGAATTTACAACCAAAGAAGATGAATTTTCAACCCAGATAGACGAATTTTTAAGCTCAAAGTTCAAATTTTTTACGAAACATTCAACTTTTAAATTCGAGAAGATCAGTTTGTAACAAAAAAGTTACTTATAACCAGAAAAGATGAATTTTTAACCTAACAGTTGAATCAATAACAAAAACAGATTAATTTACAAGCAAAACGGATGAAATTTCTACAAACGATGATTCATTTTTAAGCCAAAAAGACGAACTTCCTTTTAAGCAAAAGATACCAATTTTTATCCATCCAGCTGAATGTTCGACCAAATAGTTTAATTTCCGAGCGAAACGATGAATTTTCTACAAAAAAGTTGAATTTTTAAACAAAAAAAAAATAAATTTTCAACAAAAAAGATCATTTTCAACGAAATATATTAATGTTCAACCAAAACATATTATCTTCAACCAAAACAGATGAAATTTCTACCAAAAGAGATGAATTTTCAAGACGTGAAGACAAATTTTCTATAAAACAATTAAATTTTCAACCAAAAAATTAATTTTTAACAAAATAATTAGATTTTCTACCAAAATAGTTGAATTGTCTACTAAAAAAGATCAATTCTTAACCAAATATGATTAAGAGAGATGAATGTTTAGCCTTGAAAAAAGTTAGTCAACATTCAACCAAGTAATTCAACTTTCAGCCAATGAAACGTATTTTTGCAATTTGCAAAAAAAAATTTCTACGAAGTTATGCGTATTTGAATTTCTTGTTTTGTTTTTTGAAAAACTACGTTTTTCTGAAAATATTGAAGAAGGAAGATATTTTGTAAGTTTTAGGTTGACTAAATAACTTTTGTAGCCAGGAGAATTTTTTTTTATAAAATCAAATCTTCTCAGTTTTCTCGCATACGACATGTAGGATAAAAATTTGAGATAAAAGTTTGCACGCCTAAAAAAGTTATATAAAAATTACCTCTAGCTCTTTTGTGATATCTTGAACCGTTTGCAAAAAAATTAAAAAATTATATTTTCAGGAAAAAATATTCTTCCGGCCTCAAAAATGGTTTAGCCCGCATAAATCTGATACGATGCCTTTCTTCTATTAGCAGAAACTTTTCAAAAATATTGGTAAGAATAAAAAAGGTGGGGTTTTCCAGAAAATATTTTCTGCATGTTTTCAAAATTGGAATGAATTGCTCTCATATTCTCATGAATTCTAAATCAAAAATACAATAGTAGGCACTCAGAGAAATGTCCTTTTATGTCAAAAGGATGTCTCAAAAAGAATCTTTTTACAGCAAACCTTATTCATTTCCGACAAACTTTATCTAATCTACCAGCCAAATAATTCTATTTGTGTAAAAAAGATATTTAGTTCGTTCAAAACAAAACAAGCAAGAAGACTAAGTGGACTTTTGAATTAGAAAGAATTAACTATCAATCCAAAAATATGACTTTTCTACCGAAAGATGAATTTTCATTCCAAAAAGACAAATTTTCTATCCCAAAAGACGAATGTTCAACAAAATTGTTGAATATACGACTAAAAACATGAATTTTCAACAAAATAGTTCAACCTTCAACAAAAGAATTAGCTTTTCAACCAAAAGAGATACAAATTCTGAAGCAAAAATATAATATTAGACTTTTAAATAAAAGTGAAAAAGATTATATGTCTACCAACAGATGATTTTTCAATACAAAACAGTTGAATTCTCGACATGATAATTATGTTTTCTACAAAAAGAGGTGAAATCTGAACCTAAAATATAACAGTAGACTTTTCAATTAAAACTCATTAACTTTCAACGAAAAGTAGTTGCATTTTCTTATTAAGTTCTATTAATTAATTCAGAGTGTGAAGTCTTCAGCTGTAACTGCTTAGAGGTACAATTTGTATCGATTAATTGATCAAAATCTGTTGCAAAATGATGTGGAATAAATGGCATCGTGTCACTGGCATACCGTAATGGTCGTGAACTACAGGAAATTAGCCGCGTTGTTAACTCTCAGTCATTAGGCGGTAATGTAAACCGATTCAGCAAACCATTTTGGTACTGCCACTATCGGAAGCTGAAGGTTAGTGTCGCATTTTCCACCAATTCGGAAACACTTCCATTGCCCGAGATTAGGCATTAAAATGAACCGTAAATGACAGAAACTGAAACTTTTTTTTATTCTCGAATATCACGGAAGATCTAAGTTATAAATTTAAAAACTGTAATTTTTTAACTGTAGTTGTAGATTATTATAAAAGTATCACTACTTTCTCATTAAAATAAAAATATTCCTAACTCGGGGAACACAGCATTTCAGTAGTTTAATTTTATGTAAGAAAGGGGATTTCATTTATCATGAAAAAATTTTTATATCATATGGGTATCTCTTGAATATCGAAAAAAAGTGTCATCCCTCTAACAGTAGTGTCTTTCCTTTAGCAAGTTTTCTAGTCATTTTTGTGTTAAAATTTTTTTAAGTAGTTTTGAAAAATTTGTTGAACACTTCAGCACATCAGAAAAAAGGTAAGAAGATCGAAGATTGAAAAATAGAGGAACGGAATTAAAAATTTTAACTATATGCTTGAAAATTCATATTTTTATTGAACTCGTCTTTTTAGCTTGAAAATTGAACCATTTGGTCTAAAGCTTATTCTTACTTGACTGCAAAATAATTATTGGTTAAAATATCAATTATTACATTTTTCGTTAAGATTTCACATCCTTTGGTTGATAATTTAACTACTTGGTTAAAAGTTTAATTACTTTGTTCCAAAATCATTTTTTTTTGTGGCAGATTCATTTTACATAGTTGAAAATTGATCTCTTTGGTTCAACTATTTGAGTGGAAAATTCAGCTATTTGGTTGGAAATGAACTTTTTTATTGAAAATTCTTTTTGTCGGACAAAACATTCGACTGTTTTAGGTAGAAATTTTTTTTTTTGGATTGGAAGTTCAACTATTTGGCTTAAAATTAACTAGTCTTTTAATTAACATTTTGGGGTTGGAATTTCAAGTGCTTTATAGCAAATTTGTCTTTTTTATTGAACATTCATCAATTTCGTTGACACTTCTTTTTTTCTTTGTTGACTGAAAAAACCTTCTTGGTTAAAAATTTCAACTCATTTGTTATACATATTCGTCTTTTTGGTTTGAAAATTCATCACTTTTGGTAGAAGTTTAACCTTTTTTGGTTAAAAATGCAATTGTTTGGCTGAAAATTAATATGCTTTGGTTGGTGATTAAATTATTACGTTTAAAATTGAACTCCTTGGATTATAAATTTTCTTGTCACCTATAGCGCTTTTTTGTGTTCAAAATTAAATTTTATTAATGGGCAAAATGCTACAACTTGATATTCAGTACTCATCGAGACAGTTTAAACTTATATGGAAAAATAAAACCACTGCAAATTATTTGAAACTTATTGCAAAATTATATTGTTGTAAACACTTTTTTTTAACTTTTAAACGAGAAATTAGTTGAAACCATTGTTGTAATTGAAGAAGAAACTATTGTTGATGTATTTAAAACATTTCGAATAATTGTTAGGCTTTTATTTTTCCATATTAGAAGGCCTTGAGAAGAATTTGATATCAAGTCAAAACAAGTTGGCAATAATTAATCAAATTTAATTGTGGGCATAAAAAACTAATATAGGCCCCAAAAAATGTTACAAATTCATTTTTAGGGTTAAACACTCATCATTTTAGTTGAAAATTCATCTCTTAGATTGAAAATTCTTTTTTGTAAAAAATCAAACTTTTGGATTGAAAATTCATCTTTTTGGTTGAAAATTAAACTACATGTGTGATTAAAAGTTGAACTACTCTGTTGAAAATTCATTTTTTTTTGTCAAAGATCCATTATTTTTGTAGAAAATTCAGCTCTTTGGTTAAAAATGTAACTATTTTATGGAAAATTCATCTTTATGGGTGGAAAATTCAACAATTTTGGTTTGAGAATTCCTCTCTATTGGTTAAAAATACAATTACTTAGTTAAAAGTTCAAGTACTTTGTTGAAAATTCATTTTTTTGTTGTTGAAGATTCATTATTTTATTTAAAAATGTATCTTCTTGGTTGAAAATTCATTTTTTTATTGAAAATTCAACCATTGGCTTCAAAATTAAACTATTTGGATGTTAGTTGAAGATTTATTATTTTAGTTGAAAATTCATCTCTTTTGTGGAAAATTCGTCTTTTTTGGTAAAGAAGTAATCTTCTTGGTTGAACATTCATTTTTTAAATTAAAAATTCAAGTATTTAATTAGAAATTCGACTTTTTTTGATGAACTCAATATTTTTTCATTTGAAGTTAAAATCTTTTTTGGTTTGAATATCAACTATTACATCTTTCATTGAGAAGTCATCTCTTGGTTGAAAATTCAACTAAATGGTTAAACATTGAACTACTGTGTTATAAATTTGCCTTTTTAGTAAAAAAACGTCATTATTTTAGTTGAAAATTCATCTTTTTAATTGAAAAATTAAATATTTGGTTAAAAATTCAACTATTTTATGAAAAATTCTACTTTTCTGGATGAACTCAACAGTTTTTCATTTAAAGTTAAAATCCTTTTTGGTCGAAATATCAACTATTACATTTTTCGTTGAGAATTCATCTCTTTTGGTTAAAAATTCAACTACTTGGTTAAAAATTATACTACTGTGCAATAAATTCGCCTTTTTTACTAAAAAAAAAAGTTATTATGTTGATGGGAAATTCATCGTTTTGATTGAAAATTTAAATATTTGGTTACAAATTCAACTATTTTATTGAAAATTCTACTTTTTTGGATAATCTCAACAGTTTTTCATTTAAATTTGAAATCCTTTTTGGTTAAAATATCAACTATTACAGTTTTTGTTAAGAAGACATCTTTTTTGGTTAAAAATTAAACTACTTGGTTGAGAATTGAACTACTGTGTTATAAATTCGCCTTTTTTAGTAAAAAAAAAATTTATTATCTTGGTTGAAAATTCTTCTTTTTGATTAAAAATTTAGATATTGGTTACAAATTTAAATATTTTATTAAAAATTCGACTTTTCTGGATGAACTCAACTGTTTTTCTTCAAAAAATAAAATATTTTTTGGTTGAAATATCAACTATTACATTTTTCGTTGAGAATTCATCTCTTTTGGATTGAAATTCAAATACTGTCTTATAAATTCGCCTATTGTACTAAAAAAAAGTTATTATCTTGGTTGAAAATTCATATTTTTGTTTGAAAATATTTGCTCAAGAATTCAACTATTAAATTAAAAATTCATCTATTTTGTTGAAAATCCATATTGTTGCTTTAAAATTTTTGGAATTTGTAGTGCTTGCATTTTTATTTAATATTAGTACCTGCATTAATTTCATTTAAAAGAATTTACTCCCCTATTTTCATGTAAAATCTCCTTATTTACCATGCTTTCAAAGAATTTTAGCCTGTTTGGGAAATATTTGAAATTGGTATCATCAAAAATAATCTCTTGCAAAGCATCTTGGTTTTTATTGGCTTGCCTTCGTGTTTATGATTCTTAAAAAAAAGTGAATCTAATCTTTGTAAAAAAGCGACAAAATGGATAAATTGGGTCACAATTCTTGATTTTAGGTGTTTTAGAGAATTTTTCAAATTTAAGGGAAAGGGGAATCAGGTAAAAAAGGGGACGGGCTGTGATCCCCGGTAACTTCTTAGGCAGAATTGGTACTTTACCAGCATTTTTCTTGAATGATATAATGAAGCACTAATTACTGAAATACTAAAAGACTTCCGGAAGGGTAACTTTTTGGTTCTGCATTAATGCTGTGCAAGTTGAAAATGAATAATTTAATATCAGACTTCCGGAATCATCCCCTCTGCCTCGAGGCTCTGTGCTCAAAATGTTTAACTATTCTACTTGAACCGCAGCAAGGGATGACTCTTTTCCATATTAAAAAATGTCCACTCAGGTCTTAAGAAACAGACATTTAAATTTACAAGTGCATAAACAGCTGGGACATTGTCATTGGTTGATTATAATACTGAAGTGATGCTACGCAAACTAAGTAGCTCTATCGTATTCAGTGTTGCGTGATTGAGAGGAGGCTATCACATCCGGGGTTATTAGAATGGAAAGGTGAACTCGAATCAGCTAATGCTAACATAAGTTAATGAACAACCTATACGCTTTCTATAAAATATGAAGAAAAATTATAAACACATAATAATTTTATGGTTACACAACATCTGTTACTGCTTCATATAATTGTTAGTTTCTGCAGGGCAGTAGAGGTAAAACTGTTCAGGATATGAAGTTTTATTAGATCCTTGTGGATGGGATTTTTTACGCTTTTTTTATTACTAATAATCAAGATGAAGCTATAGTAGCTTTTATAGAGTAGTACACATAAATCTCTCATGTTAGGTGGACACTAAAATCTCAACAAAAAATATCACTTAGTTATTTCCCGGTTATTAAAATTTTCAAACTCAAACTGAGAGTGTTATAAAAATTAAGTAACTGGTAATTTCAAGTATTTAAAATTGTACTAGAGTAGAGGCATCAATTATCAAGGACATTAGAATTGTTGATGATGTCGACAAGAGAATTCTCCCTATTTTGAGTATTTTGAATTGTGATTTTTCACGAAATTAAGGGAATAATTCGGGAACAAATTGTTTTAAATCAAATTAATGTTTATGTATGATATTGAATTCGATATTAAACGCTTTGAATTTCTAAGATTTCAAGTACACAAATATATTGAATTTTCAACAAAATAGTTGACCTTTAATTCCGAAAAGATGAATTTTCAATAAAAAATCAATTTTTTAATCAGAAAGATGATTTTTAACCAAATAGTTAAGTGCTCATTAAGAACATTGTTTCTTAGAACCAACAGTTGCATTTTCAACCAAGTAGTTGAACTTTCAAGCAAAAAGAGAAGAATTTTCAACAAAATAGTTGAATTTTCAACCTACAAAATTGAATTTTCAAGCAAATGGTCGAATTTACAAACGAAAAAGATTAAAATTCAACACAAAGCAGTTGCATTTTGAATCAAGTAGTTCAATCTTCAACCCAAAAAGATCAATTTTTAAGAAGACAGTTAAATTTTCAACCATGAAAGATGAATTTCCAACTAAGAAATTTTCTATTCAAAAGATGAATTTTCCCTCCAAACGGATGAATTTTCATTTTCAACAAAACAAATAAATTTTTGAAACAAAAAAATTAGTTACCAACGAAACAGTTGCGCTTGCAACTAAGTAGTTGAACTTTCAAGCAAAAGGGATGAATTTTCAACAAAACGGTTTAATTTTCAAATAAATGATCGAATTTTTAAACAAGAAATATAAAACTTCAACAAAAAACAGTTGCATTTTCAAACAAACAGTTAAATTTTCTACAAATAAATTGAATTTTTTGGAAACAAATTAAATTTTCTACAAATACATTAATTTTTCAACAAAACAGTTGAATTTTCAACCAAATAGATTGGTTTTCAACTAAAATGATGAACCTTCAACAACAACAAAATTAATTTTTAATAAGAGCTGAATTTTCAACCAAGAAAGATTTTTCAGTTGATCGAGAAAATAGATTTCAACCAAATTGTTAAGTTTTCTAACTAAAAAGACGATTTATCTACACAAAAGTTTAATTTTGCACTAGAAAATATGAATTTTCAAACATAAAGTTAATTTACAACCAAGTAGTTGATTTGTCTACAAAATAATAGAATTTTTAACCCAAAAAGACGAATTTTGAACCAAACAGTTTAATTTTTAACTAATAATTATCAATTTTCACCCAAGAATGGAAAAGTTTTATTATCAGTTTAAAAAATTAATTTTTAACTAAAAACGAATTTTCAACAAAATAGTTCAATTGTCACCTAAAAAAATTAATATTCAACTAATAAGATTAACTTTTAACAAAGTAGTTCAACTTTCAAACAAGTAGTTGAATTTCAAACCAAGAAGGTTGATGTTCTACCAAAAAAGACAGATTTTCAACAAAAAAGAAATAGTTAAATTTTCAGTTTTCAAAATTAATTAAAAAAAAAAACGAACTTTAAACAAACTAGTTCAACTTAACACTAATAATTAAAAAATTTTAACAAAGTAATTTAACTTTCAACCAAAAAAGATAATTTCTCCACGAAAAATTTAATAGTTGAATTTTTAACTAAAAAGGATCAATTTTTCGTCAAAAATCGAATAGTTAAATTTTAAGTTAAGAAAATTAAATTAAAAAAAAAACGAATTTTGAACAAAATAATTAAATTTTGAACCAAATAGACTTTTCAATTGAAAAGAATGAACTCTCCACCAAAAATAGTTGCATTTTCTTTTTGGGGAAAACCAGAAAAAGGGAAAATTTCTCAAAAATAGAGGAAAAAATACGAATTCTTTAAAAAAATGAGAAAGATGGGAATACGATAAAGAGTGTCAAGTCTGTAATTGTGAAATATACATCAATATTGCGTCCTTACGTTAAAGAAATTGCATTAACAACAATGGATAAATATACTTTCAATACTATAATTATATTTCAAATACGATTCTATGAAACAAATGTAATTATAACAACGCTAAAGAGGAATATTTGGATTAACTTTATATAGGAAATTTATTTCGAAATGAATCTTTTGAGTGCTAATTTCAATTTTGTAATCAATGCAAACTGATTCCTGTTACCTACGTGAAAATAATGATCACATGCATGGATATCGATACGCTTTAATTGAAAAGTACAGTACCCGCTAGAATGATCAGTCCACTGAAGAAAATCATATCAAAAGTATACCTCACTTTATGTTGGATCTATCTTAAAGAAATTCAGTTAAAAAGCTTTTTTTTTAACTTGTTAAAAATCTAACTATATTTCGCGTCGATTAAGCCATAGCTAAAGTATTTTCCATAAGTAGGAGCCAAGGTAGCATGTAAGAAAGTCCAACCTTTGTTCCGTTTTTAACTATTGCAGATTCTCAACTTCCACATTCTGCATGCTTCAGGGAAGTGAATCGAAAAAATCAAAACTTTGCTCAAACAAAGTCTAAAATATGCTCTTCAAAATTAGACCACAAACACAAGGAAAAATTTACCTGTTCTCGAATTATTATGTAAAGTGTGAAAACCTGTTTTTAGGATTTTTTTTAGTGACCTGACCATTCTGGCCGGTACTGTACATCGGGGAATGGCAATCGAACGCCTGCATCGAGAATTCATATTACCGTAAATTACAAAGGTTTATCGCGTTACTTTCAAGTTTTGCGGCAGAACGCTCGGTGAACCAATGCCCTCGTACAACGTTACGCCATTACTCAAGAGCTACGTTCCCGTGGTGAAAAATGTTCTTTTAGAGCGTTTGGGGAATCGTAGTCGGTCTATAACTCTATATTCACCTTACATGAATTACCACACGTCTGTAAATCATCACTTCTTACATCCATGTATTAAGCTTTATTGCCTTTGAGACACATGCGAAATTTATAAACATCTTGAGTTAGAAAGTAGTGTCTCTCTATATTATAAAAAGATCTCGCCGCTCTACCATTTGACTCCTGCAACCCTCCTTGCAACACCTGCCCCTTAACTCCTGCAACCCTCCTTACAGATCCTGCCCCTTAACTCCTACAAACCTCCTTACAACCCCTGCCCCTTAACTCCTGCAACCCTCCTTGCAACCCATGCCCCTTAACTATTGCAACCCTCCTCACAACTCCTGCCCCTTAACACATGCAACCCTTCTTACAACTATTGCCCCTTAGCGCATGCAACCCTCCTTACAACACATGCCCCTTAACTCATGCGACCTTCCTTACAACCCCTGCCCCTTAAATCCTGCAACCCTCCTCACAACTCCTACCCCTTAACTCATGCAACCCTCCTTACAACCCCTGCCCCTTAACTCCTGCAACTCTCCTTACAACC
This sequence comes from Andricus grossulariae, assembly GCA_011634705.1. Lineage (NCBI taxonomy): Eukaryota > Metazoa > Arthropoda > Insecta > Hymenoptera > Cynipidae > Andricus > Andricus grossulariae. Next base: position 12,264 of record JAABKJ010002058.1, read on the forward strand.
CCTGCCCTTTATCTCCTGCAACCCTCCTTACAAACCCTGCCCCTTAACTCATGCAACCCTCCTTACAACACATGCCCCTTAACTCATGCAACCCTCCTTACAGTCCCTGCCCCTTAACTCCTGCACCCCTCCTTACAACCCCGGCCCTTTAACTACTGCAACCCTCCTTACAACCCCTGCCCCTTATCTCCTGCAACCCTCCTTACAGCCCCTGCCCCTTAACTCATGCAACCTTTCTCACACCTCTACCCCTTAATCTCTGAAACACTCCGTACACTCCTTGCCCCTTAATTCCTGCAACCCTTCTTATTGCTCATATTTATTTATTTATTTTCAATGTTGCGTGTAAAATGTTGCCTTTTTATCTGACTATGTCCTATTTAGGCCACTCCTTTTTACGTTTTATTGATCACGACTTTTTAAACTACGCCTTTTTAACATTTTAAGTCTCTTAGAGCGCGCTTTTAACCTGACTCAACCTATATTTCGGCAACCCTTAAAATTAAGAAAGTTAATTGTAAATCAAACCAGCACAGGGTGGCCGTTTCAATTACAGAAAAAAGCTATCAGTCATTTCCTGGTTTTATCCCGGTTCGCTAAAATTGTTTACGGTCAATGAAAAAAAAAATTCGAAATCTAAAGCTAGAAATTTTTCCATTTGAAGTAGTTCAAACTAAGCTGCAAATCATTTTGAGTAATTTTAAGCTAGAAGTATTAAAAATTGAACGATTACATTTTTATTATAAACTGAACACTTCCTAAATCAAAAGTTAAATTATTTTTATTTTAAGTAGTTCAAAAATCCTTTAAAAGCTTCAAAATTTTATTTCAAAATCTTGGAACGTCTACGTGTTGTTTTACATTTTTTCAAATTTTAAATTGTTTTTGAAACTTTTCAGAACTTCCAAACATCTTTTAAAATTGTTCGAATTCTTCCTAAAGTTTTCCCTAACATTTTTTTTAAATCCTGCAAAATAAAAAATATTTTCTTAAAATCTTCCAGATTCATTTTTAACAATTTTGGAAATCTTTTAAAAACTTCTTAAATATTTTCTTAAAATTAATTTCACAAAATAAAACGCCATTTGCCATTTTCCTAGGAATCTTAAGAAAATGTTTTTTATTCCTTTGAAGTCTTTCACGATTCTTAAAAATCTTCTAAATTTTTTGTTCAAAACCTTCACAAATCTATATTTTATTTTAAATCTGGCCGTGGGCTATTTGCACTGAAATTTCGGTACGAATAGCCAAATTTAGTCGGTATATGCAGAAACTTCGTTTAAATTAATTGAAATCATTTCAAATTTTTAATTAATTTTGAATCTTTTCAGACCTTCTAAATATCTCTTTGACTTACTCGCATTTTTTCTAAGAATAATAATAGGTGTTCAATATTTATTATACATCAAAATTCAACAATTTTACATGCAAATTAAATTTTTTTAAATAGAACAAATAAAATTGTAACGTTCAACATTTTTTTTTTTATTAGTTTTGAATATTTGATTTATAATTACTGATTTAAAATGAACAGTCAAATATTTCTAAATATTAAGCAATTGTTTTTTCTGTTTCTTATTTAAAAAATTTTAAAGTTTCAAGTTTTAGACTAAAACAATATTTTTAATTTAGTAAAAGTCTTTAAATATGAATATGTTTTTTTTAAGTTATTTAAAAAATGTTAATAGTTTATAAAGTTTCAGTCGGGTGTTTACTTTTGTTTTAACTACTAAGACTTTCCAATTGAAACAGTTTAATCTTTAACGTTAAAATCTGGAAATTCTTAAATTTTGAACTGACTTCGAATCGTCTTGTAAAATCAATTATTATTCACTTGATAATCCTTAGTGTACAGTTCAATTTTGAAAATCATTATGATTTATATTCACAGTTAATCAACTAAAAAGGTTTTTTATCCAAAATTGTCGATTTCAAAAATGTAGGCTTAAAAATTCAAATCTAAAATAGAACATTTTTAAGTGAAATATTTTCCAATTACGCATTGTAAACTGAATGATATCATAATTGAAAAATATAACAATTCAAATAATTATTTTTAAAAACTGTTGAAATCAAACTTGGACAGATTTGTTTTCTAAAAATTTGTAAAATTCCCGCTCAAAAAAAATGCACTGCCATTTTATGGTTTTTCCCGGTTTCCCGGTCCAGCTGCCACCCTGCCAGCACCTCACCAATAAAAATATTAATAAATTAGTAAATGTGATCATTTATATTATTTCAAATAATAAACCAAATTTTCTTCTACAACATGAGTTTTTAGATTGATTGTTTTATTATTTTAGATAAAACGAAATGTTTTTCTACAAGATGACTGTATAAAATATTTACATTTTACAAAGAAATATTCAGTAAAACAACTGCCGAGGGTTATTTCGGTAAATTATCGCATCTCCTAAGAAAAGTTCAAATAGTGGCATTAATTGTTCATCGATAACAGTTACGTGTTCTAAATTTTGTGCATGAATATAAATACTTGAATCAAGTTTAAGTGACGCGTAAGCGAATAAAATATGATAAATCCATTCCAAATGATTTCTAAAAAAAATAGACAAATGATATATTTTAAAAATACCAGACTTAGAAGAAAAATACAAATAGGATCATCTAGAGGAAACCATCTAGCTACGATTATCCAATATTATCGAATTACTCAATCTTTTAGCAATATGTCAGTTTGGATGTATGCTGCTTTTATAAAATATTCAAAACTTTAGTACAAAATATACGGATATTGATACATTTTTTTTGTTCACTTACTCCACATGTAAGTTTAAAATAATAATTTTAATAAGAGATCAAAAAAAGGTAAGGAAAAATAGTTATGTTCAATTTTATAAGGTTTAGTATTTACCGTTTCCACGAATGTAGCCAATAGCTTTTAGTTTTTGCACCTGTTTAGACTCAATTTCTGTTATTACATTTATTAAAACAACTATTAATTTTAATTATCTGCTGGTTCTGCTACTAAGAACTTAAAGAAAATATTAACGTGTACCATAATAGAGAAGGTGAAAAACGTGGAAAATAATAAACCGTATATCGGGGGTTCCCCCTTTCCAGTAAAAATAAAATGACTTTTAAAGGGGGCCCCTTTCCAGTTTTCCCCACAATTATAATTATTTTTATGTGTTTCTAATAGCAGGGACCGAGGCCCCCTAGTTTTTTTAATACAAACTAATTTAACAGAAGAATGTGCAATTTCGTGTATTTGCCATTTATGTGATCAGAGGAATTTCATTAAGGATCAATTACATTATTTTTCAAGATTTTAGTCAGTGAAGATACTCTTGGAGACAGTAATTCCCTACTAGAATTTTCAGTATCCGACACTAAAACTTCAGTAAGTTTTTCTCGTTCAAAAATTCTTGTTCTGTAATAATGACAGCGTATAATAAATAATATACAAGACGTTATTACAAAATAGGATACTCATGAATAGTTTGACATTAGTCAATATTTTGTAAAAAGAGCGTAAACGCCAAAATCTGAATTTTTCAGGAGACACAAAAAACTGTCTAACTTTTACGCATTTAATTTGAAAATTAAAACAAGAAAATAAGAAATTACTTTTGAGCTATTCCAATCAACCATTTGCGAGAAAACCCCTTGTGAAAGAAACAATGCATTTAAAAACACGCCGACTTTGACTCAGAAAGATTTGCATAACTGCAGTATTTTTTATTAAAAAAAAAAAAAAACAGAAATTATATTCGTGCTATTACCCATCAAACCGTGAAAGGAACATCTTGAAAGATGGAACTACCTCCCTTGTCAATGATGATCCGCGCATCCACAAAAACGAAAATATTGACACACAGAAGGTTACGTAACTACAATAAGAGAAAAAGTGTTCTTAAAACAAAAGCATAGTCCTCTTGTTTATTTTATTTTGAAACAAATAAATATCTTTTTTGCAAATACAGAATTATTTGCAGCAAAATTAGGCGAAGTTTGTCAAAAAAAAGTTAGAGATCCTCAAGAAAGATAATGTTTCTGCAAAAAGATTCTTTTCGAGACGGATGAAAATCCTTTCAACCTTAAATTTAAGAGGAAATTCCATTTGTATGAAGAAACATCCTTTTGACACAAAAGAATATTTCTCTTAGTGTAGTATTCACTTGAAAAAATGAGCAAACATTGATTTTTACCCACTTATAAATCGAACTGGGCCATAATCTTCTACAGAGACATGAGTTAAGTTAAAATTTGGCACTTACACCCTTATACCCCGGGACCCTTCGTATAATCAATAATAATCAATTATATACCATATATATATATATATTACATTGTATCCCACCGGACAAAAAGCAGAAGACACTTAATGATACGTACGTACATACATATATTCGTATCATATATAACTATACAACCCTTCTGCTCTGGAGAGCCAGCAGGAAATAATTGCACCTCATTCTCTTCTCTGTACAGAATGACTAAAACTAAATGCAAGGATTCTGATTAAAAAACATAAAACCGTAGAACTTCTGGATTATACTCTATATAAAAACAAGATCTGCATGCTATACAAATTGGATTTTTAGCGCCAGCATATATTTTTCTACCAATTCCTATCTTTTTCTTCTAACTTGAAAAGATTGAATTTCTTAAATATATTTTGCATATATTTTATATTCTTATATAAAAATATATAACGAATGGTAGTACAAAACTAGATAACCAACATTTTTTCGAAAATGGGTTCATTACATTATATGAAATCTTATACAAAATCAAATACATGTTGTGTTAAAAGGTATAGTTCGGAATTTTATTTTTTAATATAAAGAATTTAATTTAAATTTTAGCGTAGTAATAATTCCCTAAATAATCGTCTTCTTTTTATATAGGCCTTTCAGCGAAAACTCGTATGTCACAGTGCACAACCATCAAATCAAATTTCCCTTTTCTCGGAGCAGAATAATTTTTTGTATCAAATATTCGTTGTTCTTATTCAGCGACCCTGTATCTTGAGAGGAAGTAAACAATTTAAAATTCACTTCAAAATTTTTGAACGATTTACTCGAAATAAACAAACTTTTTCGATCACACATTTTTTGCCTGCATTCAGAAATTTAATATCTCAGGAGTAAATTACTATTATTTATTTAAACTGAAAATTACATCTTTTATCGCAATCCGCAACCGAGTCTGCTTCAATTCGTGGACTTTTGTTTTATTTTTAAATTGTGATTTCGATTTAAAAATAATCTTTTTTCGCTTTTTTGAAAAATGACGATTTTATTAGTTACCTGTTTCTGTACTGCCACTCTTCATATAAAAAGGCGTTGTAGCATATAACTAATATAATAAATCATTTCAGAAAATTCTTATACTTTTTAAATTGTTCATACTCGTGACAAAAATTTATCGCTAGATTATTTACATCAAATATTTTTAGAAAATTCTAAAAGTATTGAAGAAATCTTTTTAAACTAATTTTACCGCGCATTGCAATTATATTTGAAATTACATTTATAATGGACAAAAATATATAATTCCTTCTGCTGCAATTATTCCAATCCCATAATTTTTTGCAAACGATAGACTGAATCAATTTAATGCTGTAATCTTTGAATCAGATTTTTTTTTTTAATTTTGAAAGTACTAAAGAAATGATTTTTAAGAAAATAATTTTATAGCCAATAGAACGTTTGGTTATACAAAAAAAGTCAAATAACAAAAGAAAAGGGGTAATATTACTAGATCTTCAACTTTTGTACACAACTATTTTCAATACCGTTCAAAATTTTGATTAAAAATGGGAAGATCTGATTTTCTTATCTTTATGACCGCTGCGCTTGGCTTCAATGTTGACCAAGAAAAAAATTTAATTAGTGGAGTGTTTCGTAGCAAAAAAAGCAACTTTTCTACATGGAATCATCGCGATTTGGAAAAAAAAAACTTTTTTCGACCCACCCTGATGCTCATAACTGCACAAGTATAGGTTGTGACGCGCTTTTTTGAATAACATAGGTTTCTATTTGAAGAATCAATCGCGGCTTCAAAAAAAGGGAAAAGTTGAAAAAATTCTCAAATATAGGGATTTGAAGAAGCCCGCAAAAAGTGGCGTCATATGGCTCTTTTTTAGCAATAGTGCACTTAAGTTTGAACATCAGAACATTGTTGGTCAGTTGCAATAAGCAGAATCATGTACGTATGTTTATACTTCATGTATTGTTTACTGCTGTTTACCAATTTCTAATAATGTTACTTCCTAAAGTTACTGTAGGATTCAACATTTTCATCGTATAAGGGTTATTGATTTTCGTGTGTCTAGCTTTCTTGGCGTCAGTTTTTGTTCTAAAATTTCGATCCGGGCAAAGAGGAAAGGGCAAATTGAATAGGACAAATCGAAAAGGCTGCCTGTTTTGTCCACGTTTTCAGAATTTTCTTCATTTTCGCAGATTGTGTTTAACTATGTTCGGAAAAGCAATCAGGCAGCATAATTGGAAAATATTATGACACATGCGATCAAAAAAGCGGTGCAAAAAGCCAACTCCATTAGCTCAGCGACGAAGAAATATTACATTCATTTTGCTACTTTGTATGGTAATGCTTCCTACTTTAAATTTCTTTAGAAAGAAGAACATTTATCTTGTCAACTCTTTTCAGACCTTATACTAATCCAAAACAATTATTCAATTTCAGAAATAAAAAACTATTTTTCTCCGCTTTGAAGCTCCGGAACCAGAAGAATCTCACGGAACATGTTCTTCACATTATTAGTGAACTAAAAACAAATGTTGAAAAAATGAAATGTTGTATTTCGTTAAGTTATGCTATTTTAGTCAATTTGGTAATGGTAATCTGTTGAAGGTGTAATTTTATAGATGTGAGAAAGGGGAATACAAATAAACTACTATTCATATGTTGCGTCATGTTCAAGAAAACTGAGATTTTGAATCGTAAAAATTAAAAGAATGCTTCTTCACAAAAACGGGTATGATTTTCTTCTTCCTTATCTTAAAATAACCGGGGGCATCCAAGAAACCCATGCAAAAGAGAAACTGAATGTACAAGCACTTTTGGGTTAAATTTAATCGTGGCTAACCGTGGGTAATTTAAACATCAAATTCAAATAGGAAAGAAACTAGTAAAGAAATCTATTTTCTTAATTGAGAAGTTAATTATACATTTCAACGTTTTAATATCAATTACGAGAGTCTTTACAATACGGAGAGTGACATAACTCATATCATAGAACGAGGCTAGGAGAGTATATCATAGTGTACGTAACACTTAGTACTGTTTGCCTTTCACCCTGAAACCATTCCTGTTTGAGTCGCACGCCAAGAACATGCGATATGATAGTGAGAATTTTTTTCACTTTCATTAACAAAAATTACTTTTAATTGAATTGAGCCATCCATTTTTTATATTCAGAAATATTTCGGGCTAAAATGGAAAGAAATTTTAATAACTATCGGAAAAAATAAGTTGAAACTTTACTTGACATGTCATTTCCATGACAGCCATGGAATAATAATTAGCGGACTCTTCTCATTATTTCGAGGATTGTCTCAAACGCTGTAATTAACGCTATACCAAATTTTTAGAAACTTGTGGCCTTTCTTAAAGTCTTGGACAATCAAGTAAAATTTCGACAGCTTTTGTCACGTGTGAGTGAATTCACACAATTACATACAGTATGTATATATATATATAATAATTTTTTTCTTCACATTCACAATTTTATGCAAAGATCCAGGAAATATTCAAGGTTGTTTGTAAGCAAAATCCTTAACCTCAGACTTGAGAGTAACGACCGCACGTGGGTTTCGCACTTCCCACGTTCAATATAGAAGAACTTTCTTCGAAAAAATTGGATTGTGTTCCCGATATAGTGATTTTTGTAGTACGTTTAGCTTATTTCACATAAAAGTAATATTTTGCTTTGCAAATAATATACTGCAATTAATTATGAACGAAAAATATCCATAAAAACAAAGTCTTTTTTACAATTGTTGAAATTAATATATCAACTCCACGTTTATTCAACAGTTTTACATTCTCATCTTGATGAGAAGGTATTGATTTTATGTGAAAAATGACATTCGCGGATTTCATCAAATGTCGACGTTTCGAGGCGCCCTGAGTCAGAAAAAAAAGTTTTTACATCGGTGTCTGTCGTTGTCGTCGTCGACATAGTCTGTATACGGGATGACTTTTGAAAGACTAATCGGATTGAATTGTGCTTTGGCACACAGTTTAAGGGGCCAAAAAGAGAGATCGAGTTCGTTGATCAGCTATTTTGTACCAAAATTTGAAAAGTTAGAGCATTTAAAACATTTTTGAGACCATTTTTTCAAGATTTAGAAATTCTATGAACGGTTATTCGTAGTACTTGGAAACTCGAACAATTTATCCAAATGACTTTTTCCGATTAAAAGACAATTATCAGAGTCATAGTATTTTCAATGTCCAGAAACACAAACGAAAATTAACATTTTAAGCCAAATAACGTAGCATATGAAAAGAATCAAGGAAAGAAAAACGTTGATTTTTGTAAGCCCTACAAGATTATCATAAGAAATTTGTTTCTTTCTTTGAAAAAATCGAAAATTCAAATTTGGATCGCACAAAAAATAATTAAAAATCGAAAATTCTATTTTTCAATCAAACTATGCAAGGTACGAAAAAGATGAATAGAAAAAAATTGTGCTACCTTAACATATCTACCAATTCGTTATTAATTACTTTTTGATTTGACGCGTAGTTTTTGCTTTATTCGTAAAAAACAACATTAAAAATTAAAAAATTGAATTTTTGGACAAACGACACAAGAAACGGAAAAAATAAATAGACAAAAGTTGTTCACCTAAAAAAGAGCTACCAATTTGTTACTAATTATTTTCTGATAAGACGCTTAGTATTTGTTTTAATCGTGAAAAATGACATTACATATAAACAGATTAAGTTTTTGGACATAAAGACACAAGGCACAATAAAATGTTTAATAACAAAATAGTTTTTAAATCAGATCTAAACATTTGCTTTTAACATTTTTTTCTCACGAGACACGTGATGAGAATGTGTTAGTTAAAGCCGAAGAAGCTTTAACAAAAGAGAATTCACAATCACTAAATTTCAGTTGTCGGTGGTTTGACCTTTAATTTGAAAAGTCCTATGCAAAAATGAGGGGGAATTGAATACATTGAATTGAATAAGAAATACATTAAATAAAAAGAAATTAATTAAAATTAATACACAAAATACATAAAAATAAAAAATACATTGAATTGAAAAAAATGGTTAAAGCCGAAGGAGCTTTAACAAAAGATAATTCACAATCACTAAATTTAAGTTGTCAGTGGTTTGACCTTCAATTTGAAAAGCCCTATGCAAAAATGCGGGGGAATTGAATACATTGAATTAAATAAAAAATACATTAAATTTAAAAAAAATCAATTAAAATTAATACACAAAATACATACAAATGAAAAATACATTGAATTGAAAAAATGGTTGAAGTCGAAGGAGCTTTAACAAAAGAGAATTCACAATCACTACATTTAAGTTGTCAATGGTTTGACCTTCAATTTGAAAAGCCCTATGCAAAAATGTGGGGGAATTTTCGAATTTTGGGGCAGATTTTTTATGTGATTTTGGCTTTGCAATATTTATTAAATATAACCCTAGATTTGGTCATTTACTTTTCTAGATTTGACGATAGATTAAACAGGATTTTTATTAGCATTTATTATGATCGAAATCTGAATCTTTCTGATGTTTTCCATTTTCGAAACTGATTCATTTCTTAGATATTTACAATAGAGAATTTGCCAAATTGTTTAATTTTTAATGTTTATAGTTTAAAATCATGATATTTTAGACATCTTTTTGAAATGGGTCTTTCCTGAAGATTTACAATTGAAGATTCTTCCATTCTCAATGTGTATAATTTAGAAACATTTAATTTCGAATGTTTTTTTTATGTTCAATTTTGAAGATTTACAAATGAAACTCTTCAACCTTAAAGATTTGTAAATAAAAATTCTGAAATTTTGATCATTTTGTTGATCAAACAACAAAGACTTTTCAATTCTAAATATTCCAAATTGAAAAAACTTTAAATGAAAATCCTCGGAAAAACAGACATTTTTATTTTAATTTTCAAAATTAAACTTTTCAATTTTAAAGATTTACAACTCAAAGTTGTACAATTTTGAAGAATTACAATTTAAAATTCTTAAATTTTGAAAATAAAAATTGTAAATCATTAAACTTGAAATATTTATATTTTAAAGATACAATGTAATTTTGAACGTTCTTTTTAACATTTAATTTCAAATTGGATAATTTTGAAGATTAAAAGTTGAAGATTCTTCAATATTTAATGTGTATAATAGAAAATGATGTAATTTTAAATGCATTTAAAAAAAAGTTCAACTTTGAAATTTCAAAATTGCAATTTATTCAATTTCATAGATTTGCATTAGAAGATTCTTCAAGCATAAACAGAAAAAAATCTTAAAACCTCTTTCAATCTCTTGAAATCTTTCAAATTCTTCGAAATCGTTTGTAGTCTTTTAAAATACTCTACGTGTTTTGAAACCCTGTAAAATCCCTTCATATCCATGAAATCAGTTAAAATCGTCTAACTCTATTAGAATCTATTGAAATTTTTGAAATCTCTTCAAATTTTTAGAAATCCCTTGAAATGTTTTGAAAATTATTCAAAACTTTAAAATCCCTTGAAATCTTTTGCAATTTCGATTTTTGGGATGGCGGATATGATATATTAGGTAATCTGCTGAAAAAGTTTGATAATACATATGTTTAAGGGCAAAGTGGAAACATATTTGCATTAGCGAGCAATTTGAGAAAATAGTAGCATGAGTGTCATTTTTAGGGTTTCGTAGTCTCGGGCAGAAGCCCTCATATTTTCGATCGGGAAAGGAGGGGAAGTGAGGGGAAATGAGAGGAAATAGTGGAAATGAGGGGAGGGGAAGTAGGAGAAAATAATGGGGAGTGGGAGGGGAAGTAGGTTAAATGAGGGAAGTGAGGGAAGAGGACGAAGGGGAATGAAGGTAGGGGAAGTAGAGGAAATTACGTGAAGAGGGGGAGGAAAGTAACTGAAGGTAGTAACTGTAGTGCAACTACTTTGTCCAGAAAAACTTTTTTTGCCGCAATCTGCGTCCGTCGTACTTTTTTCCCGAGAGTGGGAGTGAAGAGAAGGGACGTAGGGAAAGTGAGGGGAAGGATGGGTATAGAAGAGTAGATACGGGAGGGGAGATAGGGTAGGTCTAGTAGAGAAGTGGTTTTGAGTAAGGATAAGGAAGTATTGGAAGGGAAGTGTTGAGAGGGAAGGGGTAATAGGGGAAGTAAGGAGAGGGGAAGTATGCGAGGAAGTAGGGGAAGGGTGAAGAAGTAAAGGGGAAATCAAGAGTGAGGTAGTAGGGGAAATGAGAAGAGGATTGTGATAGGGGAGGGGAAGTAGGCGAAATAAGGAGTAGGGGAGGAATAGTAGGGGAATTAATGAGAAGTGAAGGGATGGGAGTGGAAGTAGGCGAAAGGGTGGGGAGGAGAGGGAGATTCGAATGACTTAATTAACGGCTTGATAGGCTACGAAAACCTTTTTCTGTAGACGCTCAGCGCCCACTTTTACTATTTTTTTCAAAATAGTAGCAAAATAGTTACATCGTTGAAACAAGTGTCAAAAAGTGTCAGTATTGGCCTGAGTCCGAGGCCCTGCACTTAAAACCTGAAGCTTAAAAAGACTTTTTTGTTCTTTATAGCAAATTAAAAATTTCATGCTCAATTTAAAAGTAATACTTTACGAGAGTTTTTTAATATGCAATGAAAAATGTGACGTCAAACAGTATTAAAATAGGCAGCAGCTTTATTTCAGTTCCTCGCTTGTTTGAAACCAAATATCCTTCCGTCACAGGGTGGTTCATCATATTTTGTGCCGTGCGTGCCTTGTATATATGTGTTTCATACGTGCATATTTGATGTTTTACCGCAACGCTTTCAGGATTATCACGCATGGCGATCAACGTTACATGCATTCATCATTAACATAGCTGCAATATTCTACATATACGTAGTCGACCGTTTTCCACAGCATCCGGCAAAAGCTGAATCCTGTCGGCTGTCGCCACAAGAGCGCCGTCATCCGTAATTCAATTATTATTTTTCCACGTACATAATTCTCCTGTTCTGCGCAAGTTCCGCTTTTATCGTCGAGATTTTGTACGGGTTTTGATGAAATAGGCCGTATTATTTAGCGAATTGAATATTGCATGCATTTTAACACCTGTGAAAACTAGGAGAAATAAATCACTGGCACCTCCAATTTCCTGACTTTTCCCTGATTTTTCCCTGACTAATCTTTCATTTTTTCGGACCATTAATATTTGAAGACCAAATTCTAATATTGTAACATTTTGAATACAGAATCTTTTATAAATAGAATAAAACAATTTTAAATTCAAGTGAGGCTGCCACAGCCTCATTTACTTGAGTGTTAAATTTAAGAAAATTGAAGTCAATTTAGCGAAAATTTCCAATAAGTTTAGAAAAAATGAAGGGCATTCCACAGGAGTTGATTAAATGTCTAAGAATTCCAGGTAAATTAAAAATACTTCAAGATGAATTCAACAAAATGTATTGAATTGAGTAAAATCGAGTTAATTTAGAAGAATCGAAGTGAATTCCACAAATTAAATAGAATTCAAAAGAATTCAAAAGAATTGCAAATAATTCAAGATAAATAAATAGGAATTCAGAGTGAACTCTAAATAAATTACAAAAAATATTTGAAAATCTCTTAAAATCTTTGAAAGCCTACGAAATCCATCACTTCTTGTGAATAAATTCTTTAAGATACATAAAAATATTTTTAAACCCCGTGCAATTCTATGAAATTTGATTATATTCCCTGAAATCCTGGAAAATTATTTAAAAAAAGAGTATGGGTCCTATAAAATGGATCGATATCTTCTGCATTTCTGAGAAATTCTTTAATAACTCCTGAGAATATTTCCAAATTCCTTTCAAAATCCTTGGAAATCCATTGAAATTTTTATAAACCCATGAAAATGCCTTGGAATCCTTCAAAATGCCCTGAAACATTTCAAATTCTTTCAAATCCCTTCAAATTATTGAAATCAATTAAAAATTTCCTGCAATACTTCAAGTCCTTTGAAATCTTTTGAAATCTATAGAAACTTTTTAAACATCGTAAAATGCTTTGAAATCTATTACAATGCCAGATAATGCCCTAAAATATTTCAAATATTTAAAATCCCATTAAATTACTGAAATCAATTCTAACTTTCATGTAAACTTGTAAAATACCCTGATATATTACAAAACCTTTTAAATATGTTGAAATCCATTAAAATTTTGTTTGAAAAATTAAAATTTTTCTTGAAAATTCCTTCGAATTTTTAAAAATACATAAAATATCTCAACTCCTTTGAAATATTTTTAAATCCCTTGAAACTTTTATTATCTCTTGAAAATTCCTTGGAATCTTTTAAGATACCCTAAAACATTAAAAATCCTTTGAAATCACACCCAATTATTAAAATATATTGAAAATACCTGAAGATATTTCAAAGCTTTGAAATTCCTTGACATTTTTTTTACCTATTAAAAATTCCTTGGAATTTTGAAAAATATGCTAAAACCTTCAAAATTCTTTGAAATCCCTTCAAATTATTTAAATCAATTGAAAAGTCTTTGGAACATTTTTAAATATCCTAAAATCTTTGGTAACACTTTGAAATATTTTGAAATCCTTGAAATTCTACAAAATCCCTCAATTCTTGTAAATGAAATCTATATTATCGGAAATTCTAGGAAATTTTTTAAAACCTCATGATATTTTTTTTAAATCTCAGAGAATAATTCGTATCCTTTGAAATTCCTTGAAAATTTTGTGATCTCTTGAAAATGCCTTGGAATCCATAAAATTTCCAAATACATTTAAGATCCTTTAAAATCCCTTGAAACTTTTTGAAGGTCTTTAAAATTAATTTTTAAAAATTTACCCTAAAATCTTTAAAATCATTTGAAATGCTTTGAATTCCCTTCAAATGATTTAAATCGATTTGAAATTTCCTAGAATCTTCTAAAAGTTCTTAGAATCTTTTAAAAGACCCTAAAGTATTTCAAAAAAATTCAAGAAAATTCAAAAATATTTATAGACCAGAATTAAATAAATAATGGTTAATTTCTTGGAAGATCTTTTCATTAAAAAAAGTTATGACAGTAACTTTATTTTTAAAAAATTACTCAAATCGGATTTGAAAAAAAAAATGATTAAAAGTGACTGTGTGGCAGCCCTATTTATTCTTGACAGTTACTTAGAGTGCTTCTTACAGAACTTTCCTGACTTTGATCATTTTCTCTAAATCCATGTATACTAGGGTCGTCCAAAAATTCGACTTTCGATTTTTGGTGAGAACCCCCCCCCCCCCCATTTTGTTCGTTTTCCTGAAAAATAAATTCTGTGATTTTTTTCAACCTTACCCGTGCCCCGGGCTTTCAAAATTAACATGGGGTTTTAAATGGGAAAAGCTCGATTTTCAAAAAAATAGAAAAAAGGAGTACTTGTTATATATTTTTTGTGAATGAAAGTATTGTCACCTCTTAAGGACTATTTAAAGAATAATTGCCACCCAACAGATTTTAATTTTGACACACTCAAACCACTTTAATTGTCCCCGGAAAATGTCCCAAAAATGCAAAATAACAGTATTCAATCAAATTCATGCTAAAGACGGTATTTTTTTTATTTTTTCAACATGAATTATTTTTAATCGATAAGTCACAAGTTTTGAAGTCTATTTTAAATAATTTTGAATTATTTGAACAATTATTATTTGTTTAAACAACTTTTTCCCCTGTAAATCGTGCAAAGTTATTACCTTTCAAAATAAATCGTACAAAGTAGATTAATGTCAAGATTAGGAGCTCTTGCTTAACTTATTTGGTAATTATTTCAACCATTTTTATTTGTTCAAACAATTTTTCCCCCTTGTAAAGCATATCTACATGTAAATTATTTTCAGCTCACAGATTCTAATTATCTACGGGGGTGATTTAAAGAAAAAAAACTATATATACTTTAGGAAATATCTACATGTAAATTATTTTCAGTTCACAGATTCCAATTATCTACGGGGGTGGTTTTAAGGGGAAAAACACTATACTTTACTCAGAGCAGTTGATTTTAATTTTTTGAACAAATTATTATTGTTTAAACAATATAGGGTATACGTTCTGAGATAAGGAAATACTGAACAGGCGCAAGTGAATGATTAATAGTTAGGATAGATTGCGATTGAAAAAAAAAAGATTGCGAAATGAAGCGATTTGACAAGGTAAAAGTTTAAAATTATTGTTATTTTTGTTACTACGATGTCTCAAATATGGGTCTGTCACGATACAGGAATGATCATATTATGATCGAGATCATTAACATTATTTTTGTGACCAGTCAAAGAGGTGCCTTCCCGCCCCCACGCGACGTTGGAAAGGGGTAGGGAATTGACAAACATTATTTTTGTGACTGGTCGAAGGGGTTTTAATTAATTATTCACAGTGTTTCCGGCCTTACGGATGTTTAAAAGGACCTAAACGGCGAGTTAAGTATGATCATTCCGATATCATGAGAGACCCATATTTGAGACATAGTAATAACAAAAGTAACAATAATTTTGAACTTTTGCTTCGTCAAATCCCTTCATTAGGCGTTCAATTATAGATTCTAATAGTTCGTTTGTCGACAAAAAAAATTTTCCTGCCAAAAAAGAGGTGACGCCCCTACTCTGCAATTGCACCAATAGTTATTTAAATAATTGCAAAATATCTAAAGCTAAAAAATATTATTTTTAACATTCGTTAATTGTGTCATTAATTGCAGAAAAGAATAACGTTTCACGATTTACAAAGAAAACATTGTTTAAACAAATAAAAATTGTTAAAATGATCACCAAAAATCCTTTAAAAATATATTGCTCTCAATATTCTTTAATTGTGTAATTATTTCCAGAAAATAGAAGCTTTTCACGATTCTTGAAAGAAAAAATTGTTTAAACAAATAAAAATTGTTTAACTAATTACCAAATATGTTAAACAAGAACTACTACTCTTGACATTCATCAACTTTGTATAATTTGTCCCGAAAGATAATAAGTTTGCACGATTTACAGGGAAAAAAATTGTATAAACAAATAATAATTGTTCAATCAATTAAAATTATTTAAAATATACTTAAAAACTCGTTACTTATCGATTGAAAATAATTCATATTGAAAAAATTTCGACAAATACCGTCTTTAGCATGAATTTGATAGAAAACTGATATTTTGCATTTTTTAGAGCATTTCCGGGCACAATAAAAGAGGATTTGGAGTGTCAAAATTAAAAGCTATTGAGTGGAAATTATTCCTTGAATACTCCTTAAGAGGTGACTATACTTTAATTCACAAAAAGTTTATAACAAGTACTTTTTCCCATTTTTTTTTTAAATCGATCTTTTCCTATTGAAACCCCATGTTGATTTCAAAAGCCCGGGGGGCACGGGTTAACGTTGAAGAAAAAAAACGGAATTTCTTTTCCCG
>JAABKJ010002059.1:0-28857 GCA_011634705.1 Andricus grossulariae
TCTCTCTAGCTCCGCTGGGATTCGAACGCCAGATCTTTCAGATTTCCGGTCTGATGCTCTAACCAATTAAGCTACGGCGAAATGAGAAAATTTTCCTCACAACTTCTACAAGTTAAATGTTGACGTCATTCAATGTACTTGCAAGATTTTAAACATGAGAGTTTTTATTATTTGATGTTATAGTTTTTCACCAGTGAAGTATATATGTTTAATGTTGATAATCAATATTTTGTGAGTATTGATTATTAATTTTTAAAGTTGTGAAAAAAAATCTCTCTAGCTCCGCTCGGATTCGAAGGCCAGATCTTTCAGATCTTTCTCAGCGGAGCTAGAGAGATTTTTTTCACAACTTTAAAAATTAATAATCAATATTCACAAAATATTTATTATCGACCATGTAGACAAAAAAAAACATTAACATCATATTATTTATATTATATATAATATTAATTTGTTTTATTGATTGTTTATGTAAGACAAATGAATATTGTATATCATACTTCACACTATATATAATATTTCCGCCTGGGTATTTATTCATAGATTTCATTAACTTCCATTTGTAATTTCTTAATCTTTCAATTTTTATGTATCTATACGTAGGTATATTACCGACGGAAATAAAATTATCACGCCTATTTTTTTAGCTATTGCTAAAGTTCCTCAATTTTGATAATATTAGCATATGAAAATTGAAGGCAAAATGACAATTTTATAAAAAGATATTGCCAAAAAACGTCAAACTTCGATGTTTTCGAAAAATTGGAATGACTCTGGAAACAATTAACATTTTTTAAAGTTCATGGACTTATTTTAAATGTAAGACTCCACAGTAATTCAGAATGTTAATATATTTTTATAATTTTTTCCCTAGATTCTGCGATAAGATCAAATATTGCGATATTTTTACACCAAGTTCGACCCTAGGGTAGAATCTAGGAAAAAAAGTCTAAACATATCGTAATAAATTAGCAAAACCTAATTATTTCTAGAGTTATTCCAATTCTCGAAAACATAGAAATTTTATGTTTTTTGTAATACTTTTTTATTAAATTGACTTTGAGTTTGAACTATTATGAGCTATTATGAGAAAAAAGATTTTGTATTTATATTATAAAAATCAAGTCACTTAGCAACAGCTCAAAAAATTTAGAGGTTTAGATAACTTCCGCCGATACTGTATATATAAAACCGGCGATACAAGTTCGTAGCAAAAGCAGGTTTGGACCTGTGTATAGACCTAAGAAGAGTATTCTTTAAAACGGCACGTTGCTCTTTTTACCTAAGGCTGCGGAATTAAAACTATTCGCGGAAAATGTGGGTCGCCTCATTCACAGCAAATGGAGAAGCTCTCTACTCTATGTCGACGTTTATATTCCTTCTGTACCAACGACTATATTATGCATACACAGCCGAGTTGCTTTTCTCAGTTTTAGTCCCTAGGAACTTTAAATGTTCATAGCTTTCGGTAGCTTGCGGCATACTTCGCTAGATCTGCATCCACCAAGATTTGTCCTCCTTTGATCTTCCAAAATCTCCTTTCCACTCATAAATACTAATTCCTATATTTTCAGTATTTAACATACATTGACAAAAAGTAGAGCTAAATAACCACATTTCTCTCATTTCTTCATTTTAAGCCTTGATTTCGATTCCATCATAACTTGAATTTCCTCATGAGCCTTTCCTCTAGTTTCAGGAGTAACCTTGAAAGTAACGAAAGCATCACCAAACGAGCATGACGCATAAATCTAGAAATTATTGGGCGTACTACCAAATTTCATCACATAATCATATCCAAAAGTCACAATAAAAACGAATATCGAGACCATAATTATGCCAATAGCTTCAGGAAAAAGAACAAGCCACGGGCAAATAAATCAATTGAGTTAACAAGATACGAAGCTAAGAGACTAAATGAAACCCACCAAGAATCATCAGGCTATCTTGAGAGATAATATTGTTAATTTTCCTGCGAAGAATTGATTCGCCTTTAAGCACATCAGAATGATTAAACTTTTTCGATAATTTTTTATGGTAAACAAATCTCTTAAGGTTCTATGTTCAATTTTCTTTTATTTATTTTCTCTCTTCGACATGAGATTATAGAGGATTTTATACCTTCTAGCTCAAGTTCTATCAATTTCGAATTCTTTACATCTCTTAGTTTCACCAATGTTGTCATCGTATTATAATCTCGATCTTTTATCAGAAAAAAGTAAGATCTCTCGCGCATAAAAATAGACGTGATTATAAAATTGATTGGTACTATGACAGCTGTCAAATTATGTACGGTATACGATAAGTAGGTTCTAATAGATATGAAGCTACAGGATCCTACATTAACCGATATGTTCCTGATGTTCATTAGCATTCCTCCTATGTTCTTCTCTGAGATTCCGCTTACGTAAATAACAATCAAGTTGAAGATGCCACCAGTTCCGATTCCTCCGATGAATCTGGCAATGGAGAGGTATCAGACGTTGCTTGCGAAAGTAATTAGCAGAGAGCCAATCAGGTTTGGAATTGCGTACACAAGGAGGTTGTACTTTCGTCCAATTTTGTCGACTAGGCAAGGGCTCAGAAGACAACCAACCAGATCTTCGATAGAGTATAATGATAGTATCCAAGATCCCTCAGATCCTCAGAGTCAGCTAGGGGAGACTTGGTAGACTAGACCAAGCGCGAGATTAGACAATTGGCAGAAACGTGTATTTTATTTGTCTGTAAAAATTGTAAAGAAATATTTTCGTACGTGCTTCGATCCCTTAATTTAAAGTGGTAAATCTCGGCAGCGTTTGCTTGCAGAGAGATGGCGTTTTCCATGAATATCCACAAGAGTTTTGCACATTATATTTCAGTGTTGTTTGTTGCATTGAATACTTTTATCGAATTTTACGTCAGTTTAACTGAAAACCTGGTCAAGTCTACCCAGTCTCCCCTACACGAAATTCGGATTTCTCGCTTTTCAAGTCCCGCGTGCAAAAGGTTTAATGGGTGAACCATGGCTCAACATTGCTGAACATGGGATAAGCGTGGGGTAAGCGTGCTTCAAGATTGGGTCAATCTTCACCCATGGTTGTCCCATGGTCGTCCCATGGTTATGAACAATGGCTCAAGCATGGCTAATGGCCCCACTGCCAGTATTCGACTACGGTCGAACGTACTTTTTTTGGACTTTGGCGAAATTTCCGAAGATAGACACAATCTACTAAATTCAAAAGTGGCATAAGCGCCAAAGTTTGAAATTTCAGAAGGACATAAGCGCCAACATTTGGCAAAGCAAAAGGGCATAAGCAAAGGGCATAAGCGTCAAAATAATAAATTCCAAAAGGGCATAAGCGCCAAATTTTGAAAATCTGAAAGGGCATAAGCTACAACATTTGGCACAGCAAAAGGGTATAAGCGCCAAAGTTTGAAATTCCAAAAGCGCATAAGTGACAACATTTGGCAAAGCAAAAGGGCATAAGAGCCAACATTTGGCACAGTAAATGGGTATAATAAAGATTGTTTTTTCATAAACTTTTTTTGCATAATTTTTTTTCAAACAAATTTGTTCTGAATAAAATTTTTTTCAACCATTTTTTTTTTAAATTTATTTCATAAAATTTATGGAAAAATGTTTGGAAAAAAATGTATGAAAAACTTTTTTTTTAAACAAAATTTTTAAAATTATTTTTTGTAATTATTTTCCTTCAAAAAATTTTAATTAAGTTGTGCCCTTTCGGAGTTGTCATGGTAACCATTTCCCATGTGGTGGATAAATCTTAACAAGCGAAGGTAACTTTTGTTGCAGGTAAATATTACTCTAAAATCGCTGTAAAGGTTACATTTTGTTTTTTCTGTGACCATTTTACTATGCTAAATGTTGGCGCTTATACCCTTTTGCTGTGCCAAATGTTCTCGCTTATGCCCTTTTTGATTTCCTTCTTTACATTACGTAAGGTAGAGATAGTGACAGGCCGATATGCAGCACATGATAACATAATGAAGCAGGCTATAATAAAGAATCGAGAATTGAAGATTGTTATCAGGAAAAAATTGGCAGAATTGATCGAAAAATGATGGCAGTAGGTACTCACATTTTTCCCCGTTCTGCCATATCACACGTAATCAGGATATTAACAAATTACTTCGAGAATAAGTTATAATATTATACGTGTTTTTTGTCAACTCAATAATTGTCCTAAATATATAAAAAAATTGTCTAAACCTTAATAAATGAACAATTTTTGGGAATTCATGACAGTATTTGGCAACGTTACATTTTTTGCAGCAAAATTAAGGCATGAATTTGTGGATGATTCTGAACCAATATATTTAAATTATTATTATTCTAAAGTTGCTAATATTTAAAACATTATTTTTACAAAAATGTAAATATAAAAAGATTTCTTTCAAGAAATTGAGGTAAAAACTATTTGGCCTCAATTAAAATAATTCTTGAAATATTTATAAGCAAACCCTGCAGATTGAAATGAATCATGAGTTTATAGTGGCTCTTTTAAAAAAATTGTATTTAAGATCGAATTTATAGAAAATATCAATTTCCCTAATATATTGTATGGAATTATTATTTTAGTTAAATCTGCTTCAAATACGAAATCCCATTACATTTCTAAATCCGCTAGTCTCGTGCACGACTTCATTCCACACTCGGAAATATATTTCTGAGTGTGGAATGAAGTCGTTACCTCTCGAGTTACTGTGATATATCGGACTTGGACAATTTCCGCCTGGTTTCTGAGCCTACCTCATCAGGGCACCTGAACAAATATTGAGAAGCTAAAAATAAAATTACCTTCACGAAACTGCAGCTGAGCGGATTGGCTGGAATATCATTGTACCACTTTAGCTCCTGTATTATTCATAAATTTTCCTCCCAATTATCTTAAATACTAAAAAAAAATCACTACCTCAAAAAACTAAATTCGGTCACTTTCATTTTAGGGGCAATGTATTCTCTTTCGCTTAAACGAGTTGCAACATTTACAATTTAAAACTCAATTAGAATTTAAGAATTAAAAATAATCGAAATCGTCACCATAATTCAAATATTACGATTATATTTACAAGGCTGCACAGAAAAAAGCTAGGGTTTCAATTTTATTTCATCCTCATATGTTAGGGGTCAAATGTGAAATATAATGGGTGATAGGTCGAAGTGTTAAAAGCCAGGGACAAAGGTGAGATACCATAGGGCAGGGGTGAAAGGTCATAAGTTAGATATCAAAGGTTAAGGTCAGAGGTTAAAATTATAATTCAAGAGTCAAATCTCAGTTGTCAAAGGTTAAGGGACAGAGGTCAGTCTTCAGTTCAAAACTTCAGCTCCTAGTTTCCGAAACATGGATTATGAAATTCTGAAAAACATGAAAACCTAATAATGGAAACCCTTTTATTATGCCACTGAAGACGGTAATTCCATGCACTCTACTTTTTCTACAAAAAAAATTTTGCTCGTTGAATATGGCTATTCTTCTGCTGGATCCAAAGTTTAGCAGACACTCATTAGTGCTGAAACACAATGGCCAATTGCAGTGGATGAAAAGTGGCTGTCTATCGTTCCAAATAGACAGGCCCATGAAAAGAACATAAGCATGGAATAAAACGGAATGAAAGCTAGTAGAGTGCGACGTGTCAGGATTGTTGGAGTTTGGTAAAAATCCGTGTGGTTGTCAGGATCGCAGGATACCATCGAAACTTCGAGTGTACCTACGCTTGACTTTACAGAGCTTCAATCCCGCGGGGATCGAGATGGAGCGCACGGATTAAATTTGCTCCCGAACCCGTCGTTCATTCGTCTTTTTCCTACTGAGGGTAAAACTCCAGGAACAATAAAGCGACACCCTTTACTCTTTCGCTACCTATATATACCGCTCTTCCGACAACTTCTACACACCGTGACGCAACCTTCTCCGGATTTTAGTATGAAAACTCTCGTATTATTCTGGAAGGCCTGCGTCAAATTTATTTTTTAAATAGTTCCAATTTATTTCGTTAGTTATACAATTAATGTTTCCAAAATGTGTAGAATCATATATATATATATATATATATGGAAGAGGTACTGAAAATAAATTGTTTGCTAACCGATGTACCTGAAGTTCCGAACATTAAAATGAACGAAATGCAAAATAATATTTTGTTTCTGAAATGAGCCTAACGGAATTAGTTCAGAAAGGCTTGAAAGTAAGTATTAGGGGGAAAAAATTAAAAAATAATTAATTTTTAGAGGCTAAGACACTCTCAAATGTTAATGGTGATAGAGCCAACACACAATGTATAGAATGGCTGCCTGTATACACTTTCTTTTCGAATTAAAAATAGTGTTTAATTACCTTGCCACGAAACAAGTTTTTTCAGTGGGTTAACTATCACCGGAAAAGACATTGAAAGGCGGTCATTTTTACGATTTTGTGATTTTGAAAAACTAAGGGTGGCTTTAAATATCTATTCCGGAGATATTTACCCCACTGAAAAAACTTGGCTTATGAAAAGGTAATTTAACACTATCTTTAATTCGAAAAAAAGTGTATAAAGACGATCATTTCGACGTTTTTGTGATTTTGAAAATATAAGGGTGGTTTTAAATATCTTTTTCTATGATACTTCACCCACTGAAGAAAATTTTTGTATGACAAGGTGATTTAACACTATTTTTAATTCGAAGAAAAGTGTATAATGGCGGTCATTTTGACGATTTTGTAATTTTGAAATTCAAAGGGCGATTTTAAATATCTTTTCCGGTGATAGTTAACCCACTGAAAAAACTTGCTTTATGAAAAGGTAATTTAACACTATTTTTAATTCGAAAAAAAGTATCTAAAGGCGGTCATTTTTAAAATTTGGTGATTTTGAAAAACTAAGGTTGGCTTTAAATATCTTTTCCCTTGATAGTTAATCCACTGAAAAAACTTTTTTTATGACAAGGTAATCTAACACTATTTTCAATTCGAAAAAAAGTGTATAAAGGCGGTCATTTTGACGATTTTGTAATTTTGAAATTCTAAGGGCGATTTTAAATATCTTTTCTGGTGATAGTTAACCCACTGAAAAAACTTGCTTTATGAAAAGTTAATTTAACACTATTTTTAATTCGAAAAAAAGTATATAAAGGCGGTCATTTTTAAAATTGGGTGATTTTGAAAAACTAAGGTTGACTTTAAATATCTTTTCCCTTGATAGTTAATCCACTGAAAAAAAAATTTTTGTGACAAGGTAATCTAACACTATTTTTAATTCGAAAAAAAGTATCTAAAGGCGGTCATTTCGACGATTTTGTGATTTTGAAAAACTACGGGTGGCTTTAAATATCTTTTCCGGTGATAGTTAACACACTGAAAAAACTTGTTTTATGACAAGATACTTTAACACTATTTTTAATTCGAAAAAAAGTATATAAAGGCGATCATTTAGACGATTGTGTTATTTTGAAAAACTAAGGTGGCTTTAAATATCTTTTCCGGTGATAGTTAACCCACTGAGAAAGCTTGTTTTATGACAAGGTAATTTAACACTATTTTTAAAACGAAAAAAGTGTATAAAGGCGGTAATTTCGACGATTGTGTGATTTTCAAAAACTAAGGGTGGCTTTAAATATCTTTTCCGGTGACACTTACCCCACTGAAAAAACTTGTCATATGAAAAGGTAATTTAAAACTATTTTCAATTTGCGAAAAAAGTTTACAAATGCGGCCACTATGTACATTATGCGTTGGCCCTATCACCATAACACTTGAGGGTGTCTTACCCTCTAAAAATTAATTATTTTTGTATTTTCCCCCCTAATACTTACTTTCAAGCCTTCCTGAACTAATTCCGTTAGGCTATATAAATTTAGAAAATTATTTTTTTATTTATTTTTTTAATTCCGTTCATTTGAACGTTCGGAACCTCCGGTATATTGCTAAACGTAATTTTGTGAAGCCTAATTCAGGAATTAGAGAAGCATGCAGACTGCATTTAAGCAGATAAGGGTAAATTTGGTGCTCCTGTTAACCTCTATTGCCCTCTGATTTGAGCCTCGGGTACACTTTGGCTACGTATAGTTCTGTATAGAAACGAGATAGGTCATGGATAGCATACCTGTAGGCATAAATTCCCTATGCCTCAGCGAGGATTAATGAGGTTTCGAACCATTAATTACCTCGTACCCACCTCCATTTTCTAAAACGAAATTATCCTTCAACCTTCTAGCCAATCTTACGGACAGGAATGGTTCATTAAATAAATTTTCCTCTCTACAAATATGAAAGAAACTCAGAATACAAAAGAACTAAAAGGATTATGAAAGATTCTTGCAGAAGATTATGGAATTTTAAAAGCTCAGAGGAACTAATAAGCTCTTTACAAAACTTTTATAATAATGAGGAGCATTTTCCTACTTTCTACTTTTAGATTTATCAATTTCTTTTCAGAATGTGCTGCACTACATTCCCTACAATATATTTTTAGAAGGCTTTTGATTTTTTAAGGTTTCACACTTAAAATTCTTCAACTTTTAATGTTTCTAATTTGACATTATTCCATTTTGAAGATTATATCCTTTGGATGCTGGGATAATCCAAGGAACTAAAGGTCCAAAGGTGAATGCCTTCTGAATGTCGCAAAGGGACCATTCCCTTTGATGTCTAACAACAAAGGGTCGAGGAGAACGTTACACATTCCTACTCAGCCCTTAATTTTTTACCCTTTTTACGTTTCAGTTTCTTATTTTCACTGCGAAGTTTCTTTAGATAAATACAAAGCGATGTGAAAATGAGATTTTATTGAATTGTGTCAATACGATAGTAATTATTGATGATCTGTTAACACATTTGATGGCGTTAGTTTACGACCAATTGGGAGTAAATTACTCAGCGTAATGACAACCATAGCGGTTGTCGTTTAAGAGGCTTATGTTATTACAGGTAGTACCTGTTTAGTCAAGAAGAACAGTTTAAGTGCATCCGTATCCTCAATGTTATGTTCAACCATAATTTTATTTTAGAACCCTATTTAGTCTCTACACACTATTAACTAAACATCCTTCTGGAAATTTCCTGTCTATATTCTGACGTTGATTACTTCGTGTAGACTGTAAAATTATATTGATATTTTTTATAAGATAGAAGCGGTACTTGATCGTAGTATTGATGCATTCCGTTTTTTTGTCTTCTGTGTTCAATGATTTTTCTTATCTCATATAGGTGTAAAAATTCGATCAGTTTTGCTATTATATGTATTTGCACGTATTGCAAGTGATTAGTAATTAATGATCGAGTAATGATAAGAAAGCATAGAGTAGTTGACTATCTGATCATGATTTTAAAAAAAGTTGAATTTTCAACAAAATGATTATATTTTGAACTAAATAGTAGGATTTTTAACCAAAAGAGAATAATTCTGGAACAAAAATATAATAGTAGACTTTTCAATAAAAAATAAATAACTTTCAACCATAAAAGATGATTTTTCTATCAGATTTTTTTTATCAAATATGAATTTTTAATCAAAAAGGATAGCTTTTATTTCCAGAAATATGAATTTTCAACAAAACAGATTTTTTTTCAACAAAACAGATGATATTAAAGATATAAAAGGTGGCTTTTCAATTAAATTTTTCTATCAAAGATGAATTTTCAATAAAAAATGACAGATTTTCTTTCCAGAAATATAAATGTTCAACTAAACAGATGAATTTTTAACAGAACAGATGAATTTTCGAAAAAACAGTTGAATTGTCAACAAAATAATTTAATTTTCCACGAAATAGTAGAATTTTTAACCAAAAGAGATAGATTCAGAACCCAAAATATAATAATAGTGAACTTTTCACTTCATCTTTAAAAAAAAAGATTACTATTTAAGAAAATAGTTGAATTTTCAACAAAAAATAATTAAATTTTCAAACAAAAGAGATGAATTCTGGCCCAAAAATATTACTGTAGACTTTTCAATTAAGAAGAATTCACTTTTAACCATAAAAAATTAATTTTCTATCAAAAGAGGAATTTTCAATTCCAAGACGTCAAATTTTCTATCCTAGACGACGAGTGTTCAACAAAACAGTCGAATTTTCAACCGATTAATAGAATTTTTAACGAAAAGAGATGAAGTCTGAACCAAAAATATAATAGTTGGCTTTTCAATGAAGAAGAACTTATTTTAAACCAAAAAATACAACTTTTCTACCAAAAGATAAATTTTCAATTCAAAAGGACCAATTTTCTATGAAAATTAAATAAAATATTATTACAAAGCTTCCTCTATGAGGAAGCAAAAAGATAAAAAATATAGTAGTAGACGTTTCAATTTAAAAGAATAAACTTCCCACCAAAAATAAGTTAGATTTTCATATTGAGTTCTAAAAATTCAGTTCTCATTTAACACAAGCGAAAAAGAAAACAAAAAAAGAAGCATTTTCTTGAAACAAGAGGAAAAAGTGGAATGATTTAAAAACGGTAGAAAAAGGGGAATAGGGCAGAATTCAGAGTATGTGATTTAATAAACTTAATATATAATAGTTTAGGTGATATTCGCGTTTTTGTGACCCAGGACCTAAAATATATAGATTTTGAATTTTCGATAGGAAATCATACTGCAATCTAGAAGACAAAATATATAACACATGAGCTTATGACACTCTCCAGCTTCAAATAAGTTTTTCTTGAAACGCGGGTTTTCAATTTATTTGCAAAACAATTAGTATATCCCTAAATTATAACGTTATCATGCCAATTATTAGAAACTTGGTAGCCTATTCACTAGTGATGGGAAGATAGGTGGGGAGTTAGATAGGCGTATAAACGAAGGTCGGAATGTTATCGGTAGAGCAGGGCCCATTATCAGAACTAAAATTATATCAAATAAAGCTAAATTGGCAATACATAATTCTGTATTTATACCGACTGTGCTATACGGTAGCGAGACATGGACATATCAAGAAAAGGATAAGAGTAAAATTAACGCGATTGGCATGAAATTCCTGCGCCTAATTTGAGGGCAAACAGTGATGGACGAAGTGAGTAACGAGATGATCCTCAAAGAATGTGATGCAGAAGAGACACTAGTTGACATATGGGAAAGAAATCGGTTAAGATGGTTCGGGCATGTTGAGAGAATGAAAGATGAACGACTGACGAAACAAGTTTATCAAGGTAAAGTAAATGGCAGTGGGCCCAGAGGCAGACCACGGAAAGAATGTTTAGAATGTGTGACTGAGACCCTAATTCGAAGAGACCTAAGAAGCTATAGAAACACGAGAGCTTGCATGGAAAAATGCATGGAAGCGAAGAAAGCTACGGAAGTATGCCAATACAGGAAAGTGTGGCAACAAATACAGTGAAACTCTGAGATAGAGCCCGAGTGAGTCACGCCTACCCCAAAAGAGAAATGGATTAATGGTATAATAATAATTTTATAAATTTAGATTCCTTATATAATGACTATGTTACATATCTAAAAACGAAGTTTATTGTTCTCAAATATAAAAGAAACTTTAATATTTGCACGATCCGTCAACACAAGCTTTAAATTCTTAAATAAATAATATAAAAAGAACATTCATTTCTGAACGAAACATTGACTTTAAAATCTTACATATAAAATGCTTATACTAAACACAATTCCAAACAATTTTTTTCGAAGAGCTGGATGATATTTAATTCAAAAGTAAAAACAAATCTTCCCGGTGCTCAAAATTCCAGAGTATTTCCCGGGTTTTCCGGTCAGTGACCACCCTGTTACATAATGGGTGAAAGATTCTAATGAAGTAAATTATATAAATAAATCATTCATAAAGTATAAGAACATAATATTTATCAATTTCTGATTTCATAAATAAAATACATTCCTGTAACATTTTTTGTAGGTATACATATATCTATATGTATAACCAGCACAATTTGAGAAATTATCTCTAATGGTTCATCTCAACCAAGGCTCGTGTTTTACTCAAGGAATTAAAGGAAGGTTTAATGTACGTGAGAAACAATCCTTGTACTTTCAGATGATTCTTGCACGCTCGGTTAACTTTTTGTATCTTATTTCTCATCTAGAAATTCTACAATGTGTTCTTTATATTTAGTATCTGTTGCTAATTTTATACAATATTTCGATAAATTCTTGAGAAAAAGGGGTAATTATTATCAACTATTATATTGACATAGTTTTATAATTCTTTGAAGCATAAAATGAAACATCTACTCAAATACAAAACCCAAATCTATAGAAGTTTTCAAATAAGTGGTAAAATCACAGCAAAGCTTCATTTAAATAAAAATATCGTGTACAGGGGTTGCATTAGTGATTATAATTTTTCCACGTTATTACAAGTCGCGTTAATAATCGGAATTATAGAAAATTCTAATTAAATCAAGTTTGAATGTAAGGACTGAGGGTGAAAGTAGGGGGTCAGCAATTAATGAAAAACGCACCGTGTGCATTGGTAGCGATAATAGCACCAAAGGAAGTCAGGAGGTAACAGAGATGGTTGCTGACTCGGCTATAATTTACTTGCAAAGTACGATATATGCCACCAGACATGTTAAAACCCTTTTCTCTTAACTCACTAATGATACGTATTAAAATGCAAAAACTGTCGAAAATAAATAATTAAATATATCCCCATTTCTCGATTATATTATTATACATTCTCTCACTATTGATCTCTCTATTAAAAAAAAAAATCAATTAAATATTTACTGTTTCGTTAAATTCTATCTGTGCAGTTTGAAATGAAAAATTCTAGAACATTAATCATTTGTACTGATAGACCTTATTTAATCAGAAGGGAAATTGAATCAAATTATTTTTAACAATTCGTGTATTGATTTTATTATAGATTTTTCTCTTATTCTAGTCATAGGAACTCTACAATGGAAAAGCAGACGTAATAATTACTTGACTTGGATTTTTGAATTAAAGAGAATTTTTTACAATTTTTATATTGGAATTTTTTTCACCTACCGCAGTTTCCACTGCAGATAAAAAGTCATCCATCATCGCAGAGTCAAAGAGAACATTGACTGTGTGTCAGTTTTTAAATGTTACACGCAAGATCAAAGCTAAATTAATGCTATGATTCAAATATATATTCCGCAAAGCATTTCGTTTGTAAAACGGCTGAGTGAAGTTACAAACGAGTTGAAATCTGAACACATTTAATTTTTAAGGAAAAATGATATTCTGGAAAATTCAAAATCTTTAAAAAGTAATAATGTTTATCCAAAAAAGAAAACTTTATTTTTCACACGCGAAAAAATATCTTAGATATTTTAAAAATGCCAATGAAGAGCTTGTGAGCATTAATTACAAAAGGCTTTTTTGGGGAGGAGGAATTTCCTTAAAATATTACAAATCATTACTAAGGGGGTGAGAGGGTCCAAAGAATTTCTTACGTAAGTTTCCTCTTTCTTATTATTTTTTTAAAATATCGTTATTGAAACTTGTTTTGACTGTTGAAGTTACTTTTTACACTATTTTACACATTACATAATTATTTGTTTTATTTCTTTTTTACTATGCAATATTTCATATTATAACGTACGTCCAATAAATATAGGGTTGAGGAGTTAACCATTCTTTAAACCTTTCATGGAATCTCGTAGAATCCCCGGAAATCTTTTCAATCCTTTAAATTTTCGATCATGTGAAAATTCCTTGAAATCCTTTGAATTCTATGGGTATCGTACATAATCTCGCGAAATCCCTTTAAAAAGGTTGAGCTCTTTGGAAATCCGTTGAAAGCTATGGAAATCCCTTAAAATTCTTTAAGATTCTATGAAATCCTTTGAAATCTTCCTAATCTCATATACAAATTTCTTAGAATTCTTTAAAATCTGTGGAAATCTCTTAAAATCTTTAAAAATCAGTTAAAATCCTTCCAATACCGTGAAATATTTCGGAAATATTACGAGATCTCTTAAAATCCCTTTAAAATAAATTGAAATCTTTAAAATCCCTTTAAAATTAATTAAAATCTTTAAAATTCGTGGGAATCTTTTTGACTCTCTTGAAAACCTTGAAATCTTTTAAGAGTCATTAAAATTACTTGCAAACCTTTAAAATCCGTTATGATATTCGGAAATCCCTTAAAACCCCATTAAATCCTTTGAAATCCTCTAAAATGTGTGGATATACTGTTGAATCTTTGAATATCTCATGAAACCATCGAAGACCGTTTAAATCTTTTAAAATCCAACACAACTCCTTAAAATCATTTGAAATCCCGTAAAATCTTTTGAAACATTACGAAATTCCTTAAACTCTTCGAAATCCCATTAGAATCTTCTAGCGTCCTTCACAATATGGTCAAATACTTCAGTATCTCTTGAAATCTTTTTAACAACCTGTGACTTTTTTTGAAATATCTCGAAATCTCTTAAAATGCTTTGGAGTCCCTTAAAATCTTGTAAAATCCCTTGAAAATTTGAGATTCTTTCTGAAATTGTACTAGGATATTTCTTCACACTTAAATTTTTTTTAAATAATTTGAAATCTGTGAAACTTCTCGTAATAATTTGAAATTGTTTGAAGTACCCTAAAACTTTTGTAATACCCTGTAATCTCCTGAAATCCCTAAGCTTTGGAAATCTCGTTAAATTCCGTAAAATTTTGGTAATTCTATGATATACTTTGTAGACCTTTGAAATACCTTAAAATCTCTTGAAATCTGTTGAAATCCTTTCAAATCACTGAAAATCTTTGTAAAATTTTTAAAAATCTCGTTCACAGTGAAAATAATTGATATATTGTTGTTATATTGAGTAAAAAATATAAAACCTTACGTAAGAAGGGGGAGGGGGTCTAAAATTACAAAAATCATCATTATACGTAATTGATAAACGTTCCCTTAATAATATTTCACAAATTCAATATAATTCGAACGATTAAAAAAAAAATGCTCTACAGTACATTAATTTAACAAGATCACTATTTCTACCGCTACCTGCCTTAAAAATTCCCTTTGAAGCAAAGCACTCCTTTACAAGCTAGGAAGCTTTAATCCCCTCAGATTTGCATTTATTAAATTCGTTGAGTGGACACCTCTGAATGCGATTAAAATGTATTAAAAATCTACTAAAAGAATCAGGGCAGACAAATCAGAGCAAGTTCAAAGGGAATCTAAAAATCTAACGAACCTCCATGCCAAAACCCACTTATTAAACACAGAGATTATCTCTTATAAAGTAAATCGCTTCGAGTATTTCACGTTATTAATTCGCCTCTGAAGCCGTCAACTGTCATAATTGTTGATTGAAATCCTCGAGTCGATTGAATAGTATACAAAAGGATACGAGAGGAAATAAAAAAAGGGAAAAAACGACTCTGCTTGGGAAACAAAAAGGATATGAGTGTGGTCAAAAAACGACTGTCACAATTGCGTAAATTAATCCATGTTCACTGACGTACATCGAACAAAGCAATAAACCGAAATTGGCAATCATGCGGACATTGAAAGTCAATGTGTGCGGAAATGCAACACAATACGCTATGTAGAGGGGCACAAAAGTTTAGAATATGATAATTTGCGGTTTGCGGTTTTTATATATACGCCAAAAGGCGAATGATGGCCCTCTCTGATGGGCCAGAAAGGCTTTGTTGTATCTACTAAGGCCTAAGCTATATAGATGATAATTAGCATATGTGTCTAACTATAATGAATGGAATTCTGCTTTCCTATTTTCATACGGAAAATCCGCTGTTATATCCTAATAACCTATAATTCTCACTTTTAAATCAGGTGCATATTACATATATTAATCAATTTCAATTTATCTTCTATGATTGTTTTTATAAGTAAATTCATTCTCTTCAGAATCTTCAGCAATAGTTTATTCATAAATACTAGTTAGCTACTAAGAACTCTTTAAATTTGCTACTAAGAACACAGTGTTGTATTTAGTGATCCTCTGGTCCAATGCCTTTACATGGATGCAAATCAGTGCTAATACAGTCTAGGACTCAGTCCAGGACGTTTATCGTCGAAATTAATTCCTCGACAAGGGTTCAGTCCTGCATGTTACTGTACTACCAAATATCGGATAATCAATGATTTTTGGATCTTCATTTGCTATAACCTGTGGTTACACCCTTCAAGATCGTTTTCTCTCTCTCTCTCTCTCTCTCTCTACTGACAATGTCACTTCAATTTTTGAAGTTTGAATTTCCAGTTGACATGAATGCCCTACCTTTCTTTCATAATCTTGATTTGAAACTGCAAGCCATGGCAACTCAGTCACATGATTTCTGAAACTTTCCTCAAAGTCGAGGACATCAGCAACATTGCTCCAGAGCACCACGTGCACTACTTCAAATTTCTTCCTCTTAACCCTCTCCTGATTTTCTTCTGTTGTTCCGTTATCCTGATTATAACCATTAACACTATTATAAAGTTCTGTTAAATGTCGAGTAAAATCATCGCACGTGGCGCCGGGATTGATAAAGCTAAAGTAAACACCAATCACTTCGCAAATGGATCGACCATCCTCAGTTGTAAAAACACTGTTCACCTCGCACGGTTTTGAATCCTGATTCACTTGGGAACATTTGATGAGTTGTTTTCCAAAAAGCCGCTGTTGCCAGGGGGTAGTTTTAGCGTTTAAGAGGGATTTTTTCGAGACCGGCGTCGTCGGTGAGGACGACAAAAGCTTATTTGCACACTCTGCCATAACGCGCGCACACGACCCACCACGTTGAAAGTGCGCGCGAGACTGGCGCGATTGAGAGATGAGAGCTGAGAATGAGAAACAGAGGGCGACGAATCCTGGTGGGGAATAGGAAAAAGCTGCTCATGGTGGAAATGGATGTGGGTGGAAATGGATGTGGATGGAAGGGAAGCAGAGAGAAAATTATGAGATCGAACTCCTCTGTCTCGAGAGCACGTGGTGTCAAAATCGCTGTCAAGTGTGTGTGCGAGTCGAGGAGATGTCAGACAGGGCTCGTGTGAATGAGCTAAGCTGGATGAGCAGCTGAATCCGGCAAGAGGTACTGGATTTTGGATCAGTAGGGCCATGAGAAGGGGGTTATCCAGGGTATATTCTAAGAAAAATTGTTAACTATCAAAATTTCTTTTCAGGTAATATAATAGTATATTATGCATCAAGGGGGTGAAGTAGGCGTGAACCTGAGACGAGTACTGAAAAAATACACGAGTCATAAAAAGTCCCATCCCCCTTGGTGCATATACGAAATTTTTTATAATAACAAATGCATGATTTCAGATGTGTTCTGTAATACATGCATGCTTTCTGATCATATAAGGGATCTTTGGAAACTTTATTTTTATTTTAATATGAATTTAGGAATTTTTTGAACTTATGGATAATTGCCACAAATTTCTGGAAATTTTTGGTAATTCATGACAAATAATGGTAAATTATGGTAATTTAAGATAATTTATGGCTTCCGGTTGGTTCAATCTGTCAACGCAATCAGCTGATTGCTTGCCGATCACTTTTTGTGAGCCCAAAATGTGAGCTTATAGAGTTATAATTTTCATTATTGACCTCCGACGTCACTTTTGCTGCCTGCTCTGACGCAATCATGCTATAATCATGTTATAAAAAAGCATTTACTTTTACTATAAATTTATAAACCATCACAAAACATGATTTTCAATGTAGTTCAACAACATTTAACGTGACTGTCAATTGTTTGCAACGCTTTGGTCCGACTTGGCATCACAAATAATTTCTATGTGTATAACTATAATATTCTCTTCTTTTAAGCGGTTTCAAGTGCTTTTTTATTTTATTGTACAGCTATATGTACATAACTGTGAACAATAGTATATTATGCACCAAGTGGGAGAAGTTAGAATTTTTTGCAAGTCAGAGACGAGTACTGATAAAAGACACACGAGTCGTACAAGGTCCCCACCCCCTTGGCGCATAGGATATATTTATCAAAAAAATGCATGACTACAGTCACGATTGGAACATAGGCACGGTTTCTGAAATATAGAGAAGTTTTGGAAAGTTTATTTTAATATGAATTTAAATAATTTTTAATTGATACCGACAGTTTTTCAATTTATGAAATTTTGAAAATTTACGAAAAATCAGAGTACATAAACATTTCCAAAATTTCCGTAAATTTATGGTAAATTGTGTTAAATTATGGTAATTTGTGGAATTTTTTACTATGGTTTTTTATTTTTGTAATTTTGAAAATTCAAAATATTTCGAAATTTTTGACATTTATGGGAATTCAAAGACCAATTTGTCATTTTTATTACAAAGCCCGTAATCAGCGATCCAAAAAACTTTTGATGGCAAATTTTTCTGCAAATTCCATAAGTTTCTTTGGTGAAATGTTCCGCAATTTTGCTTCTGCTATTTTTAACATTGAATTTTTATATGATATCCATAATCCAAGGCCAAAACCCCCCACAACAAATTTGTATGAAAATGCTGTATTTTGTATATATCCATCCACCATGTTGTATCCGCCATTTTTAATTTTTAATACCGAATTCGAATTTAGCGGCCTCAAAAACATATAATAACTGCCTTTTCGTTATACTTTAATTAGTTTAGAACTTTGGCCGCATTTTAAGCATTCTGCCCCACACTGTGCACAGGGCCTGCGTATAATATATGATTTTCATAAAATAATATCACAAAAAAAAACAGACGCGTAATTTTTGTTGCGAGTAATTTTCAAGTTGTTAAAGATTAATTTTTTCGCATGGAAACAAAAGAAGATAATATAAATGGACTTGCAAATTTTACCAGGTATGAAGGTAATGTATATGGCGGTCTGTACAGGTTCACCGAAATTTCGTTAGTGTAGAACAAATATTTTTTCCGAGCCCAGGAAACAGGAAAGGGCGGCTAGACTACAGTTTATTTTTTCAGTCGTACTTTTTGTATTGGTAAAACGAAATCAAATCAATCATATGAGACAAATTAGTATCTTATCATAACATACGAAGAGCCCCTGCATATCCAAAGATAGAAAGTTAATTCTGGTTTTAAAGTCCTGTTTACATGACGCGAGCCCCTTGTTAGCACCTGCACAATGTATGCACAAATTAGTTACAGCGCATTAAATTCATTGCTTTTTATATCCTTCACATTTAAAACTTTATATGCAAGTGTCGAGAGCTGCTGTCTGCATTTATATACAATTAATGTTTACTATACTGGCTGCTAAAGATCCAGCACGAGCCAATTAGGCAGAAAAAGTCGAGGACCAATTAATGTGCAGGATTTTATGCACAGTACATTTTATGCATATATATATATATATATATATATATACATATTATACAGGGCGGGGATTTGTTGCTCTTACAAATCCACTTTATTCGATTGGCCCGGTCGACCCTGTAATCGTCTAGTAGACTTGATTACCGAGAAATCAACCGTACGACGGTCGACACGAGATTGAATTTTCATCTCCTCCCTGCAATTATGATAGTTTCGGACGATTGCTTTATGGGAAAGATGGGTTTTTAAGAGCAAAATCGATAAAAGTGATTAAAATTGTGCCATAAGTTCACATAAAACCACACTGTTAAAAATGTTTGTAAACTTGCAATACAGACATTTTTTTGAGGATCAGTATTTTACAGTGTTTCAAGTAAGTTATGCATATAACTGTAAAAAATTGCCTTGACTCAATAGGGTGATCCAAAAATGCAATGGATATTTTTTTTCGAATTTTAATGCATATCCCCCACAAATTTGTTCGAATCCACAAAAAAATAAAAGCTTTTTAAAAAAAGTGATATTTAGACGTTAGAGGTCTGGCAAGCCCCACGAAGTTTAACACGTATTTCCCATAAGAAAGAAAAGACAGTTTTGTAAATTTTTTTCAGAATCGTCAATATAGCAATTGAATACAAATCACAAATTACTTTTCAAATTTCATCGCCATAAGTCTCTTTTATAGAGTTCCAAAATAACCCCATAAGTAACAAATTGGGGGTCGCTGTTTATTCTGAAATTTTCAACTTGGCTATCAACTTTTCAATAAGTGTGAGGCAATAATCAATCAAATTTAACAGAAATAATTATTTAAAATGCGTATTATTATTTATAACAATATTCCCTTTGAATAATGCTGGAAAGTTGCGAGTTTTTCTGAAATTTTTCAATTTTTGTGCACTTTTCAAGTAGAATGAGGTAATAATTATTTCATGTTAACAAGCATAATTGTTCAAACAATTTGTTGTTATTTTTAATAATATTCTCTTTGAATAATGCTAGAAAGTTTTGTTTTTTTCTGAAATTGTGTCCATTTTTTACTTAGTGGGGTAATAATTAATGCAAGTTGACAACCATATTTGTTCAAACAATTTGTTATTGTTTATACCTATCTTCTCTTAGAATAATGCTAGAAAGTTGCGGTTGATTCCTCAATTTTTAGACTTTTTAGTTATAAACAAATAATAAATGAACATCAACCAGAATCATTAAAAAAAAAAAATTTCACTTTTTTCGGAAGGAAGTAGCTTTACTCTTTTGCTAATAATTTAAAAATATTAATTTAAACGAAAAGGCTCTCAGTAAATATATCAAGGTAAAGTTCCATTTAATATGATCCATGCATAAAGAAAATTTGAAGAATATTTCAAATATCTGGTCCTATTTCAGAAAAATATATCCACAAAAGAGAAAAAGATAGTTTAAAAAATGATTCTCTGTAATGTTTAATTATTATTTGTTGATAACTAAAAATCTACAGCAAATTTAAAAATTTAGGAAAACGCCGCAACTTTCTGGCATCATCATAAGAAAAGATAATCATAAACAATAAAAATTTGTAATAAAATTATTTTTGTTAAATTGAATTATAATTATTAGCTCACCTTAAGCGAAAAGTGGACAAAAAGTTGAACATTTCAGAATAAATTGAAAATTTCTAGCATTATTCAAAGAGAATATTAATAAAAATAATAATAAATGCTTTGAACACTTACGTTTAATAACGTACATTAAATATTACCTGACTGCGTACAAAGTGGACACAAATTTCAGAAAAAGCCGGAACTTTCTGACTCTATTCAAAGAGAAAATTTGTTATAAACAAGAAAAAATTATTAAAAGAATTTATTTATACATCTAATCATCAGTAGAAAGTAATAGTTTATGTTTTAGAAACAATTCGTACTAAAACAAACAGCAAAAAATAGTATTTAGCACCCAAAACTCGCAAAACCTAATTTTTCACTTATAGGGTTTTTTTGGGACCCTATAAAACAGACTTATGGTGATGAAACTCAAAAGTAATTTTTGATTCGTATTCTATGGCGAACTGTGAATAGAATTGTAAAAGGTCAATTCAATAACTTAATATTCACGATTCTGAATAAAATGTACAAAAACGTATTCTTTTATGGGAGTGTTAAACTATATTGGGCTTGCGGGACCTCGGAATATAATTTTTTTTAAATAAAAAAAACGAAATTTTTTTTGGATTCGATCAAATTAGGGGGGGGAGAGGATATGTTTGAAAATTCTAAGAAAAAATTTTGGGCTACCCTCTCAATTCAATCATTTATTTCTTTACTTTAAATGTATAAATTGTTCATAGAAAGTTGTAAACTGTGCTACCAAAAAGAAATGTAACATAAATG
Organism: Andricus grossulariae; assembly: GCA_011634705.1. NCBI lineage: Eukaryota > Metazoa > Arthropoda > Insecta > Hymenoptera > Cynipidae > Andricus > Andricus grossulariae. The sequence goes on from JAABKJ010002059.1 coordinate 21,569, forward strand.
TGATGTATACCGAGCTTTATGAGAAATTTTTTCTTCTTGGACATTTATGAGCAGGAATGTACCATCCGCAAGGCAAGCAGACTCCTCGCGCTTTTTTTTCTTTTTATTTTCCTTTTTCTCTACACACTCGTCTGTTTTAACTTCCACCTTTCTCCATGGACACAAGTCTTTCTCTTCTCGCTTTCATGTACATTATTTCTACTTTGACTCGCGAAGTCCAAAAGGTTCGAGGCTGCTCTCAAATTCGGGGTCGCATTCACTTGCACCGTTTTGTCATTCTCTTTGTCGAGGGGTTCAAATCACGAAGACGAAGTCAGCGAAACTGACGATTACATTCGGGCGCTCCAAAGCAAATGCTTAGAGTCAAGGACTTACAAAAATACAAATATCTTTTGATCAAAATGGAAAAATTCTAAAGACTTATCGTTTTTTCTAGGTTGCAGTAGAGAACGTGAAAAAGATTTTTAACAGTTACTGATGAATAGGGATCCGACATATCGTACAAATCCTACACATGTCATAAAATGATTAATGAGTAGAACCCCAACACAGAATGACGCAGAATAAAAATTGCAGGCATTGTAGTAAAGTAATGTCATCAATTATAATTACTAAAGGGCCATTCATGCACGAATCAGGATTAACAATGCAGTTGAGATTCTTAATATAAAAAGTGCATTTTTTCAATTTTGCTTACTGCGAACAATGCTTACTTTTCTCAGGAAGTCTTTTAATGAAGACAGTAAAAATTACGTGGTTTAAAAGAGAACAGAGATAAGCTTATGTGAGCAGAGTATCGTAAGAAAAGAAATTGCTGCTGTGAGACTCTTTAAAAATTGAAATTAGCCCACGTTAATTGAACAAATGATTAAAGTTGTCTTAGTTGAATAAAGACAGGTTCTTATCTTTCCATTATTGAACTGTGTCAACTTTATTATACTCGCTTGCAACAAATTTTTTGTATTGACTAAACACCTACTGAATAATCACAGCAAAATTAAAAAGATTCCATCATATTACAGGATTGAAATCTTTTTATTTTTTCGTTTCATAATTTGTTTAATCTCTCATTGTCGGTGGACTTTGACGGACAAAATCGATGTGTCAAAACGACAAAACGAAAGTGTTATTTGATTGTTGTGCCGATGCCGGCTGTGTTGGATATTTAGAGAACTTGCCAAGAGCACAGCTGGCCAATTTCAACCCTCCACTTCCAGAAGTTTCGGGGTTGTTTTGCGTGTTTTATGGCATATTCGCCTACACAGTTGTCCTTTATTATGCTTCGTTAATAACACCTTGAAAATTTATGAGAACAATGAAAAGTTTCCCATAAAAAAAAAATAAAAAATAAACATATTTTTCAGAATTTACGCTTTTATTATGTAATTTTCATTTATATAAAATAAAACTATGCAACCATGACCCTAATATGATCATGTTAGCGGTCTCAGAATTATGTGTGAATCAGACCGATATCTTTTCGAGTGCTGTCGAGTCATCAGGAATAAATATATGCATAGAGATAACGAAGAGTGTTAAGTTTCTTTCAACCCCTTACTCTTATACATATCAAAGAGTGTGAAGAATTTCAATCTTTTATATGGGTGATTCTCTATATTAAGGTCACTTTTGATGGGAAAAGTTTTTTTTAAGTATTTTAAAAAAAGTGTTTTTTCTTATACAAACTATTAACTAGTGGTCGAATAAGCAATTTTTAAAGTATGTGAGCTTAAAAATAGTTCTTTCATGTTTTTAAAAACAAATTTTTGAAAAATTCGTCGGTCATTTCTTAGAATCTGCATCAGTAATGCCATTTCCATAAAAATAAGTATTCTACAGTTTCTGGGGTCGCAGAATTCGAACTTAATAAGCGAATTTTAAAAGTCAATTTTGCTCATTACATACGTGAACTGAGAATATAAAAATATGTATTTTTAAGATTTAAAATTAAAATTTATTTTATTTTAAAGATGCACAAATAAAAATTAAAAAATTCAATCAAATTCAATAACCGAATTAATTTCATATCAGGCAGGTTTTACACATGAAGTCGAAGCATATCTCGGGAACAAAATATGTTGTTTTTTAGAGGAAATTAGGCGATACGTATTTTTGCGATTTGTGAAAAAAAAACTTTTAAGAAGTTACGCTTATTTGAATTTTTTGCTTTGTTTAAAAAAAAAAACCCGTAATTTTACGTTTAAACTTACATAACTTTCGACCTAATTGAGGTATCTAAGGTGTATTTCCAGATTCTGGTAGAGTTTATCGCCTTCTTTCGAAATCCGCGGTTTTTCTGAAAATATTAATAGTCGATTTTCTAAAAAAACCCACAATAATATTTTTTGCCAATTTTTTGTTGAATTTGTGTTATCATAAGGAAAACGCCTTATGAGTTTTATGCGGGCTAAATAACTTTTGTGCCAGGAGAATTTCTTTCATAAAATCGAATTTTCGAATTTTCCTTGCAAACAACAACAGATACGAAAAAATGTTAAGAAAAAAGTTTGCACAGTTAAAGAAGTTCTACAAAAAGTTTCTTTACTCATTTTTTATATCTTGTACCATTTCCGATAAAAAAAGAATCAATATTTCTTTCAGGAAACTGCAGTTGCATTCGATTTTATGAAACAAAATTCTCCTGGCCACAAAAGTTATTTAGCTCGCATAAAACTCACAAGGTATTTTCTTTAGGATAGCACAAATTCAACAAAAAATTGGCCAAAAATATTACGGCGGATTTCGAAAGAAGGCGATAAACTCTACCAGAATCTGGAAATAAATCTTAGATACCTCAATTTAAAGGTAAAACTACGGTTTTTTTTTTAACAAAGAAAAAAACTCAAATAAGCATAACTTCTTAGAAATTTTTTTTCACAAGTCGCAAAAATACGTATCGCCTAATTTCCTCTGAAAAACATATTTTGTTCCCGAGAGATTCTGCGACTTCATGTGTAGATTTGAAATGGATTCGGTCGAATTTTAAATGTTCAAAATTGAAAAAATTCCACGTGTAAATGATTAAATTACAACATTTTTAATTGTAAAACTTAAAACTTGCATAATTTTTTATTATAAATTTGCAAAATAAAAAACTCTTCAATTATAAAGATTTACCATTCAAAGTTCTACAATTAAAAATTCTTTAATTTTATACATTTTTAATTGAAAATTCTTTAGTTTTTAATATTCAAAATTAAAGATTTATTAATTTAATTTTTTTAAATTTAAATGGAAATTATTTATTAATTTTTTATGATTTTCGGGATTTATATTTCAAAGGTATGTAATGTTGAACGTCTTTTTAATAGTTCAATTTTGAAGATTTACAAATAAAAATTCTTTAACTTAAACCATTTTTAATTTAAAATTCTTCAATTTTTAAGATTTAAAATTGAAGATTTATTAATTTGGAATGATTATAGTTTAGAATGATGTAATTTTGATGGATTTAGGAGTGTGTAGTTCAATTTTAAAGACTTACAATGGAAACTTCTTCAATTTGAATATTTGTAACTAAAAATTATTTGATATTTAATGTGTCTAATACAAAAAATGATGCAATTTTTAATGCTTTTTTTTTAAGTTCAATTTTGAAGATTTAAAATTGGAGAATATTCAATTTTGAAGATTTAAAATTGGAAAATATTCAATTTTGAAGATTGACAAAAATATTTAATTGTGAATATTTTTTTGATTGATTTAAAATTGAATGAGTATTTATTAGTATATATTATTTCATTTTAAATATGTATAAATAAAAATTCTTAAATTTTGTCAAGAATTTTCAATTCTAAATCTTCGAAATTTATGAAATTTCAAATTTAAATCATCAAGATTACAGAATTTTTATTGCGTGAAACTTAAAACTTGCATAATTTTTAATTGTAAATTTTCAAAATTGAAAACTCTTCAAGTCTTCAATTTTAAAGATGAACAATTCCAATGACTGGAATTTTAAAGAGTTGCAATTAAAAATATTTTTTTGAACGATTTTTTCAATAGTTCATTTTTAAATATTGACAATTAAAAATTCTTCAATTTTGCATATTTACAATTGAGTGCTCTTCAATACTAATGATAATAATAATGCGATTTTTAATGCTTTTTTTGGAATGGTTCTTTTTTGAAGATTTAAAATTGAAAATTATGAAATTTTAAAGATTTAACATTGAAATTTATGCACTTTTATAGATTTGCAATTGAAAAGTCATATATTTTGAACAGCAAAAATGACAGAGTTGATTTATTTTTTGGAAATTCTTAAAATTTATTATATACACTTGTTAAAGAGATTAAATCCAAAAATCTTTTCGAAGGATTATATTTACCATCACTCCCTTTAAAGAATAGTGGGGTTATAATTAAAATATTTACACAATAAGTGTCTTATTTGCCTGCAGCATGAAATGAAACATAATAAAAATTACACAAAACATTAACACTTTTTATATTAGTTGAAAGGTAAACCTTTTAGTATTTACTGTCAATGCATACACAGATGAGATACTTATATTTATTTATTGAAGATTTACATTTATATTGGTTAAAAGAACAACAAAAAGGGCGAAAAACTCATCACATTGTCATCGCGCATTCAAGAAAAAATATCAGGGGAAACTTTTAAACATAAAGTTCTCTTGTATTTGAATACGATAAACTAAAAACTATATAAAAGAATAATAGTTTTTGAGCCATACTTTTAAAAAGTAAAAGACAGAATTTTTTTGTTGCTAACATTGATTTTGAAAATCCTTCTCCAGTTCAGGAACTTTTAAATGGAGAACAAGGAAAGGTATTTTTTAAACGTATTTAACGCTTTTTAAATATATTTTTTAGTTGAAATAATCTGTATCTCTCTTGTGATTTTGGTCAATGTTATCAAAAAGAAGAAATTTGCCAACTTTTCAAACAATTTAATAAATATTCGCAAAGATATTACACCGGAAATCAAAAGGGACCTTTTTATAGAGAACACCCACATACTTATGCATTTATGACCAAAGTGTCAGTCAGATTAAGAAATAAGTGGTAATGGGAAATGATATGCATTTCTCTGTCAGTGTGAAATTCATGAATTCAAGTCAGACTCATGAATTCCTGTACAATGTACGGTCGCACTGTGGAGTCACGAGTACCCTTTTATCATCTACTCTACAGGGTTCTCTCCTAGTGAATCTGAAACGTGTGAATGTTTATGGCACGTTCACCCTCGCAACACCGGCAGAGTATAGGGTAGAGAAATTAATTTCCTGAAGCGAAAAAAAAGAGCGTGGGACTCTACGATCGTCCTGAAAATCATATCTGATAGTCATATGATACGGTCCAGAACATACTCATACTCTCATTATCATACTGAAATACATTACCGAGTAAAAAAGATTAAACAGCTGCCAACTATGTACGAGGTCAAAGCTGTAGATTTAGAGTTTAGAAATACTTTTGTTCAAAAGTATTTTCGAATCCATAAAATTTAAAGTAAAATTTGGAAAGATTGAAAAGCGTGTAGCCTCTAATAAATAAATGAATTCATTATTATCTATAATAATCTACTATTCATTCATTCTGTTTTCAACATGCAGTTGTTCCCCTTGCATCAAAATGTTTGATCATTCATTTTCAAGTTCTTCATTTTGCACTTTACATTAAAATGATTGGATTTTAATAATCGTGATGCACAATTTGAAAATTAATTATTTTTAACAACTTAGTTTCAAGATCCTAGTTTAAGAACGCTTCAATTATTAAACAAAGTTTGGAATTTAATTGCTTCCTCATAGAAGATAATGACCTAAATTTTCAAATCGACTTTTTTGACATATTTTGATGTAATTCCGCCCCCGGATCTCGAAAATATAATTTTCAAATAATGTCCGTATATGTGTGTATGTAACATTTTTTTTTCACCATATCTCGAAAACTAAAAGAGGTATGATCGTGAAATTGGGAAGGATGATAGCTCCGACCGATATCCAGGTCTGATAGGATTTTCAGCCAGATCTAAAGTTAAAAAAAATCTACGTTGTTTATATGAGAAAAACTTGTTTGATATTCAAAATACAGCAATACAATATCTAGTGTATTGGTTCTCATCTTCGAGACACATCGATTGACCTATTATTGAATCTTTTATGACCCAACAGTACCGGTTTAGGAAGTTTCAACAAAATTGGTGTATTCTGTTTATATGAATATATAAAATACTACGGCACTGTATCTGACATGCCTGTTCGCGTCTTCGAGACTCGTCGAATGACCCATTGACAAACCTTCCACGACCTCTTATCATCTAGCGCTACCGATATATAAATTAAAAATATATATTGTTTATCTTGTTGATATGAGAAAAACTTTTTTAATATCGCGAATACAATAGTAACTTATATGATATATTTATTCGCGTCTTCGAGACGCATCAATTCCCCAATGGAAGAACCTTGCATGACCTACCATAAACTACTAAAATCGTTTAAAAATTTTGTAACGAAATTATTTTCCTTGTTTATAAGAAGATTTTCTTTGAATTTAGAATATAAAAGTATTGTATTTGATATAATTGTTCATGTCTTCAAGACGCGTCGATTGACCTATTGACGAACTTTTGATGACCATTCTTAATCTATCAATAGCGACTTAAAAAGTTAAAAAAAAGTTTATATCGTTTATATAAAGTAAACATTTCTTTATTTATAATATAACACTGACGAAAGTTAAAAAGTTGTTATTTGTAACAAAACACATCGACTGGCATTTTGATGGGCTATAAGGAAGCTAAATCCTCATAAAATGAGCATAAATAAATACACCCATTAGCGAATATATCTATAGTACTTTGCAACGGTATTTTCTTATTTTGCCTCAAATTTAAATACATTAATTATGGAAGTTTCCAATCAAAAAGCATATAATTTTCAATTTGTTGAGAATAATTAAACTTTGAAAGTTCACATTATTCACAATTCTTCAATAATGATCGGTGAACCATTTTGAATAAAAAAATGTGTCCAATCACTGTGAATTTCACATGATACGACATGATATATGTACTTATTAATAATATATAACAAAAATTTTTTTGCTTCAAAAGCTTATATTCGAAAATATTTGGTATGAAATTGCTTCATTTTTTAGTTAACCGGTCCATTTTTTTTGTGCGATTATTTTTGCAATATGTTTCCGTAAACGCACTGTTTAAATTCCTTTCTTTCTTTGATAAATTCCCAATCAAAAATTGAGAATCAACTTTGAAGACAAAGGCGGAATCCCAGTGAAATATCAAGATAAGTCAC
>JAABKJ010002060.1:0-28856 GCA_011634705.1 Andricus grossulariae
TTTATTTCAATATTCCGAAAAGTGACTGACTAAGCACGAGTTGACGTGAAAAACGAACGACGGCTCAGTTAGACTTCTGAAAGCATTTTAGGGTGGAAAACGATGATTTAGAAGAAAAAAAATTCTCACAAAAGTTACTCACTTTTTACCGTAGAACCGAAATCAATTAAAAAAAATATGTCATTGCATTAAAAAAAAATGACTTTCGGTCCGAATAGGCTATTTCCGGTGGGTTCCGGAAGTTGAAAATACCTCCAATCGATCGGGCACTGTCCATTTACTATTAGGAAGTACTGAACTTTTAATTTGACTAGGTATTTTAGGTTTTAAAAAGGGTGGACTAACCAAGAAAATTCTTACCGCTGGTGAGAAACGACCAGTGCCGGACTAAAAGTTTTTGGTGGCCCGAGTTATATTTAGTTTTCTTACTTATTCTGTAAATTCTCAGGATTTTGAATTAATTCTTTGTATTCATAGAATTCTTCGAATGCCTGGCATTCTCTGAATTCCTTAAATTCTCTTAATATCCTTAATTCTCACAATTTCTCAAAATGTACGAATTCCTTGATTCCCTTCAATTCTCTAAATTCCTTGAATTCTCTAAATTCTTTGAATTTACTGAATTCTTTGAATTCTCTTAATTCCCGTAAATTCTCTGAATTCTCTGGATTCCTTGGATTATCTGAATTCCCTGAATTCGTATAATTCTCTGAATTCCTTGAATTCGCTTCATGCCTTCAATTTTCTGAATGCCTTGCATTATCTGAATCCCTTAAATTCTTTGAATACCTTAGATTCGCTGAATGCCTTGAATTCTCTGAATTCCTTGAATTCTCTGAATACCTCGAATTATATAAATTCCTTGAGTTTTCTGAATTCCTTGAATTCTCTGAATTCGTATAATTCTTTGAATTCCTGGAGTTCTTTCATTCCTTGAATTCGCTGCATGCCTGAATTCCTTGAATTCGTTGAATTCTCGGAATCCCTTGAATTTTCAAAAATTCCTTTAATTCGTATATAATATCATAATTTGGTATACATTTTTTTCATAAAAACAATCTTTAAAATATTGTTAAACAAACTTTTAAACAGTTAGTAAGCTCCACTCGACCAGGATTGAATACTTTTAACTGGTAACAATTTACTATGCGTAGATATAAAGGACCACCCTCGTATAAACCTTTATGTAAGGAAATAAACGTGCACAGTTGGGCAGGTAACATCTGGGCACGTGCACAGTTAGGCAAGTTCGATCTATGTACGTGTACAGTTGGGCAAGGGACACATGTGCACGTGCATAGTTGGACAAGTGACAACTGTGCACGTGCACAGTTAAACAAGTGATATCTGTGCACGTGCACAGTTAGGAATATGACATCTGTGCACGTTGAAATTTCAACGTGCATAGTTGTCCAACTACCAACTGAGCACGTGCACAGTTATCTAAGTGACAACTGTGTACGTCTAATTTTCGACGTGCACAGCTGTCAATTTGAAAACTATGCACGTGCACAGATGGTACTTGGACTACTGTGCACGTCAAAATTTCAACGTGCACGAATAGTACTTGGACAACTGTACACGTTGAAATTTCGATGTGCACATATGTGCTCCTTTGGACTTGGCTGTGCACAGTTGTCCGTCCGGCCATCGACGTGCACAGTTGGGCACGTGCAAAGTTTTTACGTGCAAAGTTGTCCGTCACCCCAGAGGTTTCATGTCAATCACGTCAATTTTATTCTTGTCCGTTTCTTGGCATATCCATGTTTCGTTACCGTATAGTACAGCTGGTACAAATAAAGATTTATATACGGTCATTTTAGTTTCTTTTGATTTGTTTTTATTTCTGAGAATGGACCCTATTCTGCCGATAACCTTCTTACCCTCATTAATGCGCCTATCTAATTCCCCATCTATTTTTCCGTCGCTAGTGAATAGGCTACCCAGATATATGTATTTGTCAACTTGCTCTAATCTCTCACCATTCACGGCAATGTGGCACATTGGTTTCTCACTTTTTCCTTCAAACACCATATAAATTTCAAGTAATTGAGGTTTCGTAACGGGAAACCCAGATTTGCAGCAATGACATATCCAGCTGACTAGATTGTTTTCCTCTTCGGTACTAGTACTGTTACAGGCCCAGGCTTCTTGTCTGCATAATTATTGCATTTGTTTGCTCTTACAGTTGACTCAGGAACGTTGTATTGATGTTATGATGTAGCGACTGGAAAACCGCAGTAATACATGCAACAAGGCAAATCGTGTGCCAAATACTGATTTAGTAAAAAATATATAGAAATACGTATTTCTTGTCTTTTAGCATGCATTTTGAAAAAAAAATTATATATTTTCTTTATTAAAAAAAATATTGCAATAAATATTTAGTTCCCGGAAACGAAATTAGAATTAGTTTTTCAGAACGTATTCATGACCAGGCTACAAATCGAAACAGTAAAACTACCAGTATCGGAAGCATGCGAGATTCAAATTGCAACAAATCAGTTAAAAACATAGTATCTGGAGTTGATTCATTGATGTTAATTAAAAATATATCACGTAACAATTTTCTGAATTGTTTCAAAGCATTATATACATTCAAAACATTCTAAATCATGATTTATCTTTGAAACCGCAGTAAATAGAGCATCCGCAGTAATATCCACACTAACCCTAGTAGAAAACTCACTTTTAAAGTGTTATTTCAGTCACAGGTTCCAAATATCACATACAAAATTGAAAATTCAAAATAATAGATTCAATATCCAATAGTTTTTCAAAATAATCCGATTTATACGAGGGGTTCGCAACTCGACCGATGGAGTGTATACTGACTTCAAGTGATTTCAGTGACTTCATGTAAATTGAAGTGACTTCACGCCAGTGACTTCAGCGAAGGTGTACACCTGACTTCACGATTTGTTAACCCCTCGGATTTATATCAAACTCATTTATTAAGAGTTTTCGGCGTCATAGATTCCAAATATTATATAAAAAATTCCAAATACAAAATTTCGACCAAGATTTTTGAAAATTATGCTTTTTGAGTCACAGATTCCAAATACTATATCAAATTTTTTTATAATCCTCGTCACCATATTGAATCTTCTACACAATATTTGGAATCCTTAAACCAGAAAACTCCCAGAAAAATGAATTTTAAAAGAATCGGATTATTTTTTAAACGGTTGGTCGTCAATTTAGATTTCCTAATTTTTAATATATGATATTTGTAATTTGTCACTCAAAAACACTCAAAATATTAGCTAGTTCACGAAATATTTGAGTAATGACATAGTAGAAAACTGTTTAAAAGTTTTGAAATTAAAGCACGATTTCTTAAACATTGATTGACAAATAAATGCAAAACTTTATTATCAGGTACTTTATTGTTTCTATATACCGAAAAATGACCGTATTTATTTTTTTATTTTTCACTTCTGGGGTATACTTCTGAAAAGGTCACCAACGAATATGACTGAAGTTCCTTTTGCATCCCAGTTAAAAGTTCTGAAAGGATTTTTGGCGCAGGTTAATATAAATTAAGTTATTAACATTTGTTACTCAAAAAAAAATAGTTTCTTTCAAACATCTCCAAAATATATTGATCCAAGATAAAAATGATGTGCATAAAAGTTGAACATCTCATCAAAATACACTTTTTTGTATTTAAATTTTTTCCCTAAAATTTATATTTTCGAGAAAAATGACCACAAGTTGACCACACAACTTTTCCTGATTTAAAATCCACAATACTAGGATGCGTGGTTTTCTTTTGTCCGCTGGAAAAGGGGTTGGGCGTGAGAGGAAGGAGATGGTGTGGGCGGCATCCCCCCGAAATGTTTTTGGACACTAGTATTGGCAGTTTTGAACTTTTTTGTAGCCAAAAATTCAAACAAAAAAGATTTGTTCCGTTTTTCACGAAAAATGGGGTGCAAATGGATGCTGCGATGCAACAGGAACCCCTAGGCCAAGTGTCAAATCTTCTTTGTTGGGTAACCTTTTCGAAAGTATATCACATTTTTTGCCAGTTTTTCTGAGTTTCTTCCACTAAGGAATTTGCCGTATCGCGACTCAAATGTGGGAATTTTCGCGGTTTGTTTTAAGTTTATTATCGTTTAAGTGCACTAAAATCAAGTCAAAACTATAGTCTGATGAAGAATTTAATAAAATGGGCATTTTTTTCTACACGGGGAGAAATCGCGAGAGTTTAATTCACGGAACTGCTCCTTAATTTTATAACTAGCTTTTGCCGTGAAACAAAGGCACGCACTTGCGATTTTCGATCTCCGACTCCGCGATACACAGTCACAAATCCGTGCTTCTGTCTCACGGCAAAAGCTAGTCATAAAATCAAGGAGCAGTTCCGTGAATTAATCTCTCGCGATTTCTCTCCGTGTAGAATTGTGAAAATTACGAAGAAGAGCTTGCGATTAAATTAATTATAAACTGAGTTTACTTACTGTGTCGTCATAAACATTTCTTTGCATCGAGAGCTGAGCCATTGCAGGTTCGAGATCTATACTAACGGAAGCACTAGAATCCTGTTCTTGAAGTAACAAGGATCCTTGTTTACCAGAAACTATACTGGGTGGGAGCATCGTTGAAACGTGCCCTTGTGTAAATTGTTCCCGTCTACTTTGTTCCTCCCTCATTTTCTGAAATGAAATTTCCTGCCTGTTAATAATTTGAAGCTTTATTTTAATTTTTGTTTTAGTCGCAAGTAGATGTATTCTGAATGTTTACTTCCGATCGAACTTCGAGGACGTTTTTGAATGTGGTGGACATGCTTGCTAACTTTGACTGCAAGTTCACTACAACGGATGAGGAATGTGAAGCAATGTGGTTTTTTTTGGACGAGCCAAAAGTATCGCGCTGTTGCCTTCCTAAATCCTGCAGTTTTGCTATTTGCTTATTCAGACTATTCAAATCCATTTTTATGATGGACGTAAGCTCTTCGATTTCCATTTGTCTGTCGTCGAATATCGATTTTCGCTTGGCCACTAAAAGTAAAATAGTCTATTAACAGAATATCAAAAGTAGTTGAACTTTCAACCTGAAGATGAATTTTCAATAAAATAGTTGAATTTCCAGCAAAAAAGGATAGCTTTTTAATCAAATTATTGAATTTTCATCAAAATAGTTAAATTTGCAACCAAACAAAAAAGTTGAATTTTCAACCCAGAAACATTTTTCAATAAGAAAGAACCAAAATTTAAACCGAACTGCTATTTTTCTACAAAACACTTGAAGTTTCGAAACGAAAATTAGAATTTTCAACCAATAGTTGAATTTTATAAAAAAAGTAGTTGAACTTTCAACCCAAAGACGAATTTTTAACAAAACAGTTGAATTTTAAACCAAAAGGGATAGCTTTTTAATAAAATTGTGGAAATTTCATCAAAATAATTAAATTTGCAACCAAGCAGTTGCATTTTTAACCACAAAAGATAACATTTTCTGCCCATAGAGATTAACTTGCAACAAAAGAATAAAGTTTTTAACCAAGAAACATTTTTCAATCCAAAAAGAAACAAAATTACACCATATAGTAGAATTGTCTACAAAACCGTTGAAGTCTCAAAACGAAAATATGAATTTTCAACTACTAGCAGAATTTTCTACCAAAAGTAGTTGAACTTTCAACCCAAAAAGACGAATTTTCAACTAAAACCCATAGATTTTTAATACAATTGTTAAATTTTCATCAAAATAGTTAAATTAAGACACCAAACAGTTGCACTCTTACCCAAAAATATCAAATTTCTACCCAAAAGAGACGCATTTTTAACTTAAGAGATGAATTTTCAACCAAGAAACATTTTTCAATCAAGAAAGCAAATAATTTAAACCAAATTGTTTAATTTTCTACGAAAAAAATGAAGATTCAAAACGAAAATATAAATTTTCTGAACGATTCACTCTCTAAAATTCATTTCACTCTGGTATTAGATTACATCATTCCATAGGTTCTGGATATTCATAATGCAGAATTTAGAAATATAATTAAACTTGATAGCGACCGGATCGAAATGAGGAATTTAAAGGATCGAAGATTAGGAATAATTATGGAAAAGGAAAATACTCTAATATAGAGAACAAAATAAAAGTAAATGTAAAAGCTACTAAAAATGCAAAAATATATCTGCGATGTTTACTTTATAGACAAACGTGAATTTGATGGTCTCTAAATTCAACAGTAATTTTTCGTATTTTATGAGAAAATAATAAAATACTTTAAAAAGTAAAGTTTTGCAGGAATTTAGGTGATATCCATTTCTGCTAAACTACAAAAAATAAATAGGAAAATGAATCCAAGGAAAATAGTAATATGAATAAAAAACTGCTATATGTAGGATAACACAACATAACCTAAAGATATGTAAATTCGCCTTTCGACAGTAGGGAAAAAGTTGGAATTGCACAATAGTAAGAGTATGATGACGATGTTAATAAAAACAATACATATGGTTAGAGAATGAGAGAATGGCCATATTGACTTACGCAGAGCGAGTTTTTCGAGCTTTGTGTAAGTGCTCGCGATATTCTTGCCAATGTTTTTAGCAATCATCATAAATTCAGAATAGCTCTGAATCTGCCTTGCTTGTCGAGGAGTTCGACTGACAGCAGCTCTCGCCACCGTCCTGCTTTGTATGCTCCGGATGGCATTGGCGAGTTCATTGGTCCGGTCGCGAGCTGTCATCGTGATTTGTGGAGGAGGTGCTCGTTGTTTTTGTAACTCTTCCTCTACTGTCTCGAAAGTGGGCTTCTCATTGTAATACTGACTCGTAGTTTCCGAGGACTGTTGATTCTGATGACCGAGTAGAGTTGTCAGAGCTCCGATCACGAGGTCATTCCCATACTCCGAAGCACCACGACGTCTACGTGCGGGCATTGCATCCTCAAATTCTCACTTGTCTATTGGCTTTTGCAATTCCAGAGATCAAAATCGCAACCTGGTCAATTTTACACTTTCACAGATTGTCTGTCACAGATTGCAAACCATCTCCGAGACACGACACGTCCGCATGACATAAACCACATAAACCTACGCAAGTATACACAACTCACACAAACTATTGCTGTGAAAACTGCGCATACATGATGAGTTCACGACAGTTCCGCGCATGTTATGCATTTCAAATTGGTACGTCACTGACAATGTGGCCGTATTCTGGAGGACGGACTTGAACAATCGCGTCAATAATGAAGAACAGGTAATCCGCCCCACAGCGGCTAAAAATAACTTTTTTGGTTCAAAATTACTTATAGCCCACAAATTTTGTCCGATTTGGACGCAAAAAATTTGACAAAAAGCTTATGAATTTTCGAAGAAAGTTGTCAAGCCTGATTATTTATTTAGTTTTTTCAATTATTCTATAAATAAACAAATGTGACGAAAAAAATATCCATTTGATCTATTTGACGTTTCCGGTGTACGACTCGTCACCCCGGAATAAAGAGTCGTTTAGAGTGAAATATTTTAATCGAAGAATTTAAGAAAACCAATTCACGCGGATTGTGGTCTATCGGTTTGTGAAATTTTTAATCGGTTTCATAAATTTAATCATTTCAATCGGTCACCATATAACCACCACCGATTCAGGCGAATTTCGTTGAATTATTATTATTATTTTTTTATTGGATCCATAGTGGAACGACATTTACCGACTGATTTTCTTATATCAGACAACGCAGTCAATAAACGTTAATAAATTCAAATAATTTCCATTCAATCGATTCTTTTTTTCTGGACATTAATAGGAAAATTGTTGTAATTGCCTACGTTTAATAGACATGGTATAATAAACAAAAATATTTTTGAAAACAAATTATTTGTTGAAAGTGTTTTTTTTATCATTTTCAATAAGTTTACGCTCTTTTAAGTTATATTCCAAGAAATTTGGATAGAAACAATATTATAATGGAAAAAATGTCTCTGAAGATTATTCTTGTTAATATTATCAAAAAATTTAAGAAGGAAATGTATTATTCAGGCATTTGTCGACGGGAACATTTTTAATTAGATAATTTCAACAATATTTATAATTAGTGGCTAAATTTTATGTTATTTTTTGAACAAATTTAATTTTAAAAATGCATTATTCAGGCATTTATCGACGGACAATTTCCTTTTTTCCTATGGCAGACCTTTTAATTGGAAACTTCATGATAATTTCTACAACATTCATAATGAGTTGATAAATATTATAATTGTTTTAAACAAATTTAATAAACAAATGCATTATTCGGGTATTTGTCG
This sequence comes from Andricus grossulariae, assembly GCA_011634705.1. Classification (NCBI taxonomy): domain Eukaryota; kingdom Metazoa; phylum Arthropoda; class Insecta; order Hymenoptera; family Cynipidae; genus Andricus; species Andricus grossulariae. Next base: position 8,264 of record JAABKJ010002060.1, read on the forward strand.
ACGAAAAAATTCGTCTTTTCAACGTCAGTCCTTTTAATTGGAAACTTCATGATCACTTCAGCAAGATTCATAATTATTTGATAAATTATATGATTTTATAAACAAATTTTAAAAACAAATGCATTAATCGGGCATTTGTCGCCAGAATTTTTTTTTTTTTCAATGTCAACCCTTTTAATTGGGAACTCCATGATAATTTCAGTAACATTCATAATTATACGAAAAATTGTAAGATTCTTTTAAAACAAATTTAATAGACAAATTCATTATTTATGCATTTATCGACGGAGAATGTCATTTTTTTAAAGTCCGTCTTTTTAATTAGTAACTTTATGATAATTTCATCAACATTTATAATTATTTGATCATTGGTATGTTTTTTTTTAAACATAAATTTAATAGACAAATGCATATTATTTGAGCATTTGTCGACGGAAAAATTTATTTTTTTCAACGTCAGTCCTTTTAATTGGAAACTTCATGATCATTTCCGCAACATTCATAATGAGTTGATAAAATTTATGATTTTTTAAAACAAATTTAATAAATAAATGCATTATTCGACGCTTGTCGACGGAACAATTAGTTTTTGCAACCATGATCATTTCAGCAACATTCATAATTATTTGATAAATTGTATGATTTTTTTAAAAACAAATTTAATAGACAAATGCATTATTTCGGCATTTTTCGAAAGTGAATTTCATTTTTTTCCCCCAATGTTCGTCTTTTTATTTGGCTACACCATAATAACTCAACTTTGATTGCTACATTCATTTTTATGTGTTAAACTAGAATTCGTTTACAATAATTCTGGCGTTCTGAAATTGTGTTAGCAAACAGTTGATTCATAATTATTTCAACATGATTTTGCAAGCAATGGCTTCAGGAGAGATGATTGATACTGTTAAATTTAAACATAATGCATTTTTTAATGAAATTTGTTTTTAAAAAAACATAATCTTTTACAAATAATAATGAATTTTGCTGAAATTATCATGTTGTTCATAATTAAAAGGAAATTAATGCCCAAATAATGCACTTCTTTATTAAAATTGTTTTAAAAAATAATAAATTTTATCAACTAATTGTGATTGTTGATGAAATTATCATGAAGTTCCCAATTAAAATGACTGCCATCAACAGAAAAAACGAATTTCTACGTCGACAAATGCCTGAATAATGCATTTGTTTATTAAATTTTTTTATAATATTAACAAGAATAATCTTAAGAGAAATTTTTTCCATTATAGTATCTGATAGTATTGTTTCCATCCAAATTTCTTGTTCTGTAATAATAAAAAAATGCTAAGCCGCCGTGCCACCCTCTTTCCATATTTATTACTAGTTTTTTTCAATTACAGAGTTGACACGTGGAAAAAGGCAATAAAGTGAAAACAGACTTGTTCTGCAATAATAATAAAAAAGTACTAAGCCTTCGCGCCGCCCCTAAAAATTTTCCGCCCTAGTCCATGGGCTTTTTGGCCGCTGGTGTAAATCGTCGTGACTGGTTATAAGAATACAAGTAATTTTAATAATAAATTAAAGTTTATTCCAGTTTTTTAAAATCATATTAACAATTGTATTTTCAGTTCACATACACGTCCAGTACAAAAAAACTAATTGAGGCGAATTAACATTTTTAATTCGCCCGAAACTTGCTTTCTGATTCGTTTGAAACGAATTGAGCCAGCGCGATTTAAATATGTATAAATCCGTCTTAATTCGTGGTCAAGGTCATTTCGGAAAAAAATTAGTAAAAATTGCGTGCTTCGAAACTCGAACCAGCGATCCCAAGTGTATAAGTCCAGAGAGCGACCGCTGAACTACGGGAGTCTTTGATTGATATTTACAACGGATCCTTATGGCCAGCGCGTTGGTTATATTTTAAGAATTCGATTGAATAGGCCAGTCTTTAACTGCATTCGTGCTGGATAATTTAGGCGAATTGGAGTTCAACTTCAAACCGGGCGAATTACACTGACTTGGATGACACACAAATTAATTTGTGCTGATGAATGCACACGAATTGACTCCCCTAGAAAATTTTCCATGAACTTGGGCGAATAGGATATTTGAAGATTATATTACGTTTCATGAATTTACAAGAATTCACAAACTGCTCAAATTCGTGATTGTCACAAAGCGATATTCAGGGGGGCTCTTAGCGTATTTTTCTCAATTCGCTCCAATTAGTTTCTTTTTACTGGATATACATTCTGATTTCCTAACGAAAAATCATGCTACTTCGTCTCACTTTGATTTCTCGTATGTACTTGGGTAAATATAGAAACATTTTTCTACACTATGTAACATGGTAACAGATTTTCGTCGATAAATGTGAAAAATTTGCAGTTCTGCATTTTCAGTTTTGCGAAAAACGATAAGACAGTACATATTATGTGAAGAAATCTTGAACGAGTACAGAAACATTGTACGAAATGATTCCAAAATAACAGAAATTATTACATAACAAAAATCATTTACAATTTTACTAGAAATCAATTAGTCAATACAATAGACCGTTACATTTCAGAAAGACTTGGCACATTCTATCTTGACACGATTTTACAAAAATGGATTTTTACATCCGACGAAATGCTTTTGCGGTCATTAAACTTCTTATAATTATATTGCATTAGAAAATATAAAAAGAAAGACAAGGGCTAGACTTTTCCACTATGGTGTAACTTATCCAGCGACTCGCCGGAAGAATGTAAGGAACCTGAAAGTGAAAATGTTTATTAATTTTTGTTCTGACAATTTTACAAGTTGAATATTAGGGGGTGGGGGGGGGGTCGAAAAAAAATTGGAAATCAAGAACAGCCTAGCACTGGAAAGTTTCATCTTGTATTCCTTATAACCTGTGTAAAATTTGAAATAAATCGATCAGCATCATGAGGTTCCGTGGGGCAAAATAAGTTTAAAAAATTGGATTTTCAAAAATCTTGTAAGATTTCGATGCTTTCAGTTTTTCTAGAGTAGAATCTCATTTTTATAAACCTCAAGAAACTAAAATAATTGTAATCATTGGTATTAATTAATTAACAAAGTCTTATGCTTTTGATTTCTATTTTTTTTTGAACCGCCCTACTGAACAATACAATTGAAATATACATTGTACATAGTGCATAGAAATTAGCACCCTGCAGAATTAAAATTTTTCTACCCAGTACCAAAAAAAATGTGAAGCGGTCCGAGCCGTCTTGAATCCGCAATGTTCATAGGAAATTTCCGATAGCTTTTATTTCACCATGATCTTAAATTTAATTTCCCAGGAAAAAAGAATCGATTGAAAGTGAATTATTCGAATCGGAAAATTTAAGAATGCAGATTCACGTGAATTACGGTCCAATCGGTTTACGATCATTTTAATTGGTCTAAAAATGTTGTCATTTCAATTTGTATTCACCAATTCATGAAAATTTCATCAATATATATCAATACATATTAATACACTACCGTCGGAAAGTGTCGGTACGATCAGCGAATGTACTATTAAAAATCACTGCCGACTTTAAAACGTGATTAGTCGTTCAAAAATGGAGCGAGAAACTTTTTTCTAAACTGTTTGAAAGCTGATTAAATTACGCCTTAATTGAGCCATAATAGAAATATTTGTGCACGAATTTCGCGAATTTTGTACCTCGACTTCAACTTGTAGCACGACCTAGGAAGGTTGTAGCAAAAATTTCAAATTCATACCACATAATCGTTGAAGTCTTTTTTTTTACTTTAAGCCAATAAAACTGAAAAAATCTTCACGGATTCTCAAGATACGACTAAAAATATACAAGTACCAGTCGTAATGTTTGAAATCTTATCTTTAATTTAAGACAATAAAACTTCAAAAATATTCACGGGTTCCCAAAATATGATTACAAATGTCCAAGCGTGTCTGCGTCGAGTTTCAGTCGGCGATCACCGCAGACGGCCAGACTCGTTGCTAAGGCGACTGAGATTCGGCGTAGACACGCTTAGACATTTTTAGTGGTATCTCGAGAACCCGTAAAGATGTTTCAAGTTTTATTTTCTTAAATTAAAGATAAGACTTCAAATACTATGTAGTATGAATTTGAGATTTTTGCTACGACTTCCCTAGGTCATGCCACAAATTGAAGTCAAGGTACCAAATTCGAGAAATTCTCGCATTTTTTTAAACTTCTCGCCTAGTCTATTGTCTAAAAAAAAACATAAATATATCTATGAGAGGTAATTCGACGCAGAATATAATAAGCTTTCCAATGGGTTTTTAAAAAAGTTCCTCACTCTTTTTTGGAACGAGTAATCACGTTTCAAAGTTATCAGTGATGTTTAATAGTAATTTCGCTGATCGTACCGACAATTTCCGACGGTAGTGTATACATAAATTCTATCAAATATATCACACAAAGTAAAAAAATGGTATTAATGAGTACTTTGAATAACGCAAGTATCCAAATATATGAGATGCACTCTTTTTGACATGTATAGAATTGAAGGCATTATTTTAAGAATTCTGAGTTGGAGTTGTCAGTAACTCTGAATCGGAATGAAGACTTGTGAATAGGTCTCGTGATGTCATTTCGGCATTTTAAAATACAAGTATAATTGTAAATAGTAATCTTTCAGAATTCAAAATCGGTTTCTTTTAAGAAAGCAGACTGGACGATCGTCTTCCGAATATAAATGACGCGTTTCAATCGGACCTTAACATTTCAATGATTTCAACCTGCTAACTCCAATTCATACGTCGTAAATGAGAAAACTCCGATTTTGAACAGAATTTTTTTAATTCGTTTTCGACATTTTTTAATCGGATCGAAATTTTGAAGGTTATATGTTTCCATATTTCACAAAAAATTGTAAATTAGCGAGTGAGTGAAACAAATTATATATCAGAGTGTCAGATTCTGTTATGCATTTCCATTTTTAACAAATATAAGGCATATCCGTGAAATAAATGGTTAATAAATAATTAAAACGTTAAATGGAAATGGCCAATAAAGATTGCGGATCCACTAAGTCTTCAAACCAATTCAAATTTTCCAATCGGTTCTTTGTTTCCGGGTGAATCTTGAATCAAAGTTTCCTACTCTTTAAGAAACGGGATTTGAAAGCACCAAACCGATTCAAATTTATCCAATCAGTTCAATCTTTACACTTAGAAGCTCTTAACAGGGTGGCCCTTTTAATCGAGGAAAAAAATCCCGGTTACAAAAAAGGTTCACAGTCATTAAAATAAAAAAATTCAGACTCTTAAGAGCTGAAAATGTTTTCATTTAAAGTAAGTAAAACTGGCACACTTTTCAAGTAAACAATTTTAAAGTAAATGTCATAAAACTGCAAAATATTACACTTTAATCTTCTGTGAATTGAACAGATCAAAGGTTCCTGGTTATACAAATATAAATCGACGCTATCATTTTCAATGCTCTAAATTGAAGAATCAATAAATCAATTTGTAAATGTTCAAAATTATATCATTTTAACCTTTTTTAATTTGGAAACATTAAAAATTGAATGAACCAAATTTTTTCAAATAAGACATTTAATTATTTTAATTTTAAGTCATTTCAAATTACTAATTATTCAGTTGTTATTTATACATCCAGATTCAATACTTTCAGTTACATATTGAAAAATTTAAATAGGACAATAAAAATTGTAACGTTTAAAGTCTAAATTCAGCAGAGCGACAAAGAAATTCCGATAATTGCCGACATTATGAAATATGCGGCATTATGCAATTGCCGATACAAGAACATTTCCGTATTATAAAAGTCCACAATCTAAACAATTAAAAATTTGTTTAATAATAAATAAATAATAAAAGAACAAATATGTTGAAATAAGAGTAAATTATTTTATTTATTATTTAACAATTTCCTGATTGTTTAGATTCGGGAATTTAATAATTCTTCAATTTTCCTACGGTCGGCAATTTTACATTATCAGATATTTTATAATGTCGGTAATTTTTTTTCAGGAATTTTCTATTATCGGAATTCTCTAATTCGGTAATATCAAAAACTGTCGAGAATTTTATTATTCGGTAATTTTAAACTGTAGCCCCTGAAAATTAATCTCTTTTGGTAGAAATTTATTCTTTTTTGTATTAGCAAGTCTCCGGAAAAGAAGGTCAGTAAAGTAAAAAACGAAACTTGATCTTTAAAAAAAGGCAACGTTTCGAACCATGTGTGGTCCTCTATCAAGCCTTTTGAAAATTTTTATTATAAGAAATATTATCAAAAATAAATAAAAAATACATATGTTAGTAAAAACGTTGTAAAATACGTAAAAGTCGTGGACAATGGATTAAAAACATAAGCCTTCAAAGTAAAACAAGCGTAGTCAACAATATTTGGTGAGTCAAAAAGTCTAAATTATATAAAAAGTAAATAGTGTAGTAATATATATTTCTTATAATAAAAATTTTCAACAGGCTTGGATAGGGACCACATATGGTTCAAAACGTTGCCTTTTTTTAAAGATCAAGTTTCGTTTTTTATTTTACTGACCTTCTTCTCCGGAGACTTGCTAATACATTAACTAAAGGTCACAACTGAAGAAAGAGATGCACTTTCATCTTTTTTGTTTTAAAATGCAACTGTTTGGTTGAAAATTAAATTTTTTGTTGACAATTAAACAACTTGGTCGAAAGTTCAACTAATTTGTTGAAAATTCATTTTTCTGGTTGAAGATTAATCATTTTAGTTGAAAATTCATTTCTTTGGTTGAAAATTTAACGATTATTTAAAAAAATTGTGTTTTAAAAATACATTTTTTTAACTGAAAATTTAACCAATCCACTTTAGTTTAAAAATTTATCTTTTTTAGTTGAAAATGCAACTATTATGTTGAAAATTAATTTACTTAGGTTGAGGATTGCACTATTTGGTTGAAAATTTGTCGGTTTGATCGTATTTAACTGTTTTTGTTTTATTTTTATTTTTCGAATTAGAATCTTTTTTGGTGGAAAATTCAACTACTTTGTTAGAAGCTGAAATTTTTTGTTAAAAATGCATTCTTTTGATTGAAGATTCAGCACTTTCGTTGAAAATTCTTCTCATTGACTGAAAATTTAACTATATTGACTATTCAATTCTTAACTTTGAAATTTGTAAATTGTTAAATTTGAACATATTCAGAACCATCTTGTAAAATCAAGTATAGTTCAATTTTTTATACTAAAAACACATTTCATTTTTTAAAATCATGAATTAATTTATATTTACAGTTAATCAACTCAAAACGTTTTTTATCGATCATTTTTAATTCTAAACGCTTTTAATTTTTAATTGTTTAAGTCTTCTTTTAAAGTAACAAATCAACTGAATAGAAAAAAAGAGTTGAAATCAAACTTATTATTTTAAATTGCATTGTATCATGTGATACGGAATTTACGATATTTCAAGTGATTGGGTAGTTTTTTCTTCTAAAAATTTCTGAAATTCCCGGTAAAAAAATGAATCCAATGCCATTTCGCGGTTTATAAAAATTCCCGAGCCTTTTCTAGTTTTTCCGGTTCCCGGTCTAGCGGCCACCCTGTCTTAATCACAAAAAAATACATAATCAAATTATTCTGTGCTCTCAACCTGGGTCAAAGTCTACTTTGGGGTATTTCCCTCCATCGTACTCCAAAACTGCCGCACTTTAGAGAAACGCTTGCGTCCTTGCATGCATAAGGAGACACAAAAAAAGGTACAAAACTAAATTAAAAATCTGTCTCATTTTTCTAAGAAAAAAATTCCTAGAAAAAAATGGTCTATGAGATCAGTCGCCCGCATCACCGTAGTTGTTTTCAGGGGTGGAACAAACCTTTGTGATTTCTCTCTCGCTGGTCTCGATGATGAGGACGGAAACCTGAGTTTCTCAGGGGTAGCAGTGATTCTTCCCCCCATGTGTGCGTTGGTCCTAAGGGAGGCATCGGTAATAACGAGGGAGGAGGTGGTGGAGGTGGGTGAATGCGATCGTTGCTAAAAGGCGGAGGTGGTGATCTGTGACGACCATATGGAGGTGGCAAGGGCGGCGAAAGTGGCGGAGGCGAGCCAGTATGTTCATATCTGCCGGATGAAGGTGGTTGAAGAGGTAAAGGTGGTGGTGAAGAAAGTCTTCCACCTAAGGGTGGTGGCCTCTGTCCGACGTCAAAAGGCGGCATTCCTCCAGGGCCAGGTGGAGGTGGAGGTAAGTACGGATGAACATGAAATGGAGGTCCGAGGAACATGTAGCCGGGTGGAGGCGGAGGTGGAACACCGGAGGTGTTGCTAAACATTATAGGAGAACTGGACGTGTCCGCTCCTAGGAATAGGGAAGGTGATGTCACTGTCTCTCCGTTTGATTCCAAGCCTGTTGTGAGAATCAGTTTAAGTGTGAGTGTAATTTAGTCAATATAGTGCCTTAAAAAAAACTTAAAAACTAGTATAAATGTAATGAAGGACATTTATTGTGAAGATTGTCCTGGCTGCGAAAACAAAAATGCAGGGTGAGGAAATTAATACAAAATTTCTGAAAGTGTTGACTGGTGAGAGATATGTGTGTATATTTTCAAACTGTAAATTTAATCTAAATTAGTTGTATAATTCCAATATTTATTGGGCATAAAAAAATACTTACGGTGTAGTTTAACTTCTGGATCAGCGTCGTTCATACTCTTCTCTACAAGCGTAAGTCGATTACGTAATTGACCTGATTCCGCTTTCAATTCTTCCAACCTTCGCTCATTTTGTCGGGCCACAACCTATAATTGATCATTTATTAAATTAAATCTTTATTGAAATTTAGTTCAATTTTTCAGATGAATAAGAACAGAAAACTTATTTCTCACCCAGTGTTCATGCGCCTTCGTTTCAAGAACGCCTATCTGACTTTTGTATTCTCTTTCCTGGTCCACGATCTCTCGTTTTAGAATTTCTATCTGCTGTCTGTAATTAAACCCATTAAGAAACCGAAATGTTATCAATTAGTAGGTATTATACGTATATTATAACATTTCGAGTTACCAATCTTACTTGTAGTTTTGTATTTCATTCTGCATCATATGTATCCTTTCAACTGTGGAAGAAACTTCGCCCTGCTTTTGTAACCAAACAGCTTCTTCCCTTTAAAGAAAAAGAAACTAGTTATTTAGACAAAGTATTAAATAATTAATAAATTATAACATACTTTTGCCTCTGGGCTTCTTTCTCTTTGAAAAAATTGGATAAAACTTCGAGCTTAGTTTCTGCATCTTTTTTCTCTTTTTCAAAAGCTTTGCACTGCTCAGTCATTGCAAGAACTTCTTCTTTCGCGTGTTTCATATGTTCTACAAAAGATGAAGATAAAGATTAGTAGCAAAATTTTAAATTCAATTTCAAATTCAATATATTAAATATACCTTCTTGCAATTGCTGAGTATGTTCAACACTTTTCAGCTTCACCAAAAGTTCAGCCCGTTCTTCAGCAAGTTGCAAGGCTTCAGCTTTAGCCTGGACAGTATTGTAGAGTTTATCAAAGTCAATATTATTGGAGTTATCTTGGTCAACAACTTCAAGAAGATGCTGAACTTCGAGTTCCTTAGCTTTGACTTCTTTTCGCAATTGAGATCTCTCCTCCAGCATCTTAAACAAGATTACGCTTTGTTAGTACAGCAAAATCAACGCGAACAAAATGTAATGTAAATGTAAAATTTCATCCCGGTTTCACGATTAATTTAATGCACTGACCTCTCTCAATTCCATCTCTAATCTCTGCAATTTATCTTCCAAGGTCTGTTCCATATATATTTTCAAATTCCCTTGAGTCTTGAGCTCGTCCTCCAATTTTCTAACCTCGATTTCAAATTCCTCACACTTTTTCGTACAAGAAACAAGATCTGATGATAAGCTTTCCTTCTGTAAAAATAAAATAATTTCTTCCAGATACACATACATTTATATAACTACATAAAAGAATATTTAGATAAAAATAGGACAATTTCCCACCTCAAGCTTTTCAAATACATGGTGCGTTTAAAACGAAACGGAGAAATTGAAATAAAAATTAAAACACTATGGAATAATGTTTCACCTGCTCAATTTCTAATTTTAAGATTGGTAATTTACCTCTTGATTTTTTAAATTTAGAGCGTTCGTCAAAGATTCATTCTCAGCCTGCTGATAATTGAGACGAGCTTGCAAATCTTCAATGGACTGAGCCAAAGGATTATCCTCGTTATTCGAAGCAAGAAGATCGCGCAACATTTTTTCCAGTTCCAATCCTGCTTCTGTTGCAGATTCCAATTCCTTTTCCAAGGTCACAACTTGATCTTCCAAATCTAGTCTTGCATTCTAGATTTAAAGAAGTATACAACACAAAATAATGTAAAAAATATTAGATATTTTCAGAATTTACAATTAAATTTGTTGTAATAATGTTCACCTGTGAAGCTTCTAAATCCGCTTTCAGTGACGCAACCATTTCGTTCGACCCAAATGATTCGTCCTCGATGGAATTCAACTAAATTATGAAATTAATTTTTTTAATTAAATAAAAAAAAAATGTTTACATTGTAAAAAAGTGCGCACCTTGGTTTTGGTTGAAGATAAATTTTCGTTCAGCAAAACGCATTCTTTTGTTGATATCATCAACTCCTTTTCAAGTTTATTTATTTTCGCGATGAATTGTCTATCTCGCCTTGCATTCTGTGAAACAAAGAAATAATTATTCAGCATGCTTTAAACTATGAAAATTTTTTAATTAAAAAAATCACTGTACTAATTAAGTAGAATTCCATACTGACCTCGATGTAATAATAACCGAGAGAGAAAATGAGAATAGTAACAGAAGTTATCACAAGGTAGACTAAAAATTCCCAATAGTTTCTTCCCATGTTGATAGCGTGCGTAACAGCGTTATCGCCTTTCTGATAAACGTTTTCCTGCCAACAGAAAATTGGTTAGCGGTCATGAATTAATTAATTATTCATAGCTAGTTAACTGATTTTGTAAATTCAGAATTCCGTTCTGATGCATAACTAGTTGCGAAAAGAGAATAGAAACACCTAATTCCCTGTATAACGAAATATAATCAGAGACATGAGTGATTAAATTTAATCAATTAGAGAAAAAACTTACTTTGGGACAATTAAAGTCTTTTTCACATACTTCAGGAGGCAGTACTGGAAAAAAAATTGAATATCATTGATCAGGGTGCTCGCTCAAACTTAAAAAAAAATTCAAGTTTATTTCCCGGGTTTCCCGGAAAAAAAATAAACTTTCCCCGGTTAACTGTTAAGCCTTTATTGTAATAATTATTCAATACTAATTACTTTATTATATAATTTTTTTTTTAATGAAACATTTTAGATCTTTAAGGTAAAACATATTATTTAAATTATTGTAAAAGTGATTTCAGACTTCACAGCCAAACATCCTAACTACACCTCTTACAACAACAACCCTTAGAACTGCACCCCTTACAACTACAACCCTTGCAACTAAAAAGCTTACAACTGCAACCCTCACATTTTCAACAAAATAGTGGAATTTTCAACCAAAAAAGATTAATTTTTAACAAAAGAGTTGAGTGTTTTAGCTAAAAAGTCGAAAGTTTTAGAAAACTTTTGATTTTTAAACCCAAAAAGATGAATTTTCAACAAAAAAATTAATTTTCAACTAAACAGCTGCATTTAAAACAAAAGAGTATGATTGAATTCTCAAACAAAAAAGATTAAACTCGACCAAAAACAGTCACATTTTCAACCAAATAGTTGACTTTTCAAGCCAAAAAGACGATTTTTTTAGAAGGCAGTTGAATTTTCAGCCACGAAAGATAAATTATCAACCAAAAAATACTTTTCTAAAAACAGATAAATTTGTAATATTTTCATCCAAAAAGGCTAATATTCAACAAAACAAATAAATTTTCGACCCAAAAGGTGACTTTTGAAGGAAATAGTTAGATTTTCAACATAATAATTAAATTTTCAACCAAAAAATGAATCATTCTGAACCAAAAATATAATAGTAGACTTTTCAAATAAAAAAAATGAGCTTTCAACCAAAAAGATGAATTTTCAAACAAAAGACATGGCTTTAGAACAAAATAGTTGAATTTTCTAACAAGAAAGATGAATTTTCAACCACAAAAAATGTCCTTTCTACCAAAAGATGAAATTTCCATCTTTCCATTTAAAAAGACGAATGTTCAACAAAACAAAAATGAATTTTCGATAAAGAAAAAATGACTTGTTAAGAAAATAGTTGAATTTTCAACGAAATAATTAAAATTTCCACCAAATAGTAGAATTTGAAACCAAGAGATTAATTCTGAACCAAAAATATAATAGTAGACTTTTAAAATAAAAAGAATGAACTTTCAACCAAAAAACATATCTTTTGAACAAAACAGTTGCATTTTTAACACAATAATCAAATTTGTGACCAAATAGTAAAAATTTTAAACTAAAAAAGATTCATTCTGAGGCAAAAATATAATATTAGACATTTCAATGAAAAAAATCACTTTTTCAATCCAAAGGGACGAATTTTCTATCCAATCAAACAGATGCTCAACAACACAATTGAATTTTCGACCAAAAAATATGACTTAAACAAAATAGTTGAATTATCAACAAGAGAATTAAGTTTTCAACAAAATAGTTTTATTTTTAACCAAATAAGTCAAATGTCAACCTAAAAAGATGAATTTTCAACTAAATAGTTAAATTTTCAAGCCAGAAAGATGAATTTTTTAGAAGACAGTTGAATTTTCAACATAGAAGTTCATTCTCAACTGAGAAATAGGACTTTGATACCAAAAGATGAATTTTTAATCTTTCTATCTAAAAGGCGAATGTTTAACAAAACAATTGAATTTTCGACTAAAAAAGATAACTTTTTGAGAAAATAGTTGAATCATAAACAAAATAATTGAATTTTCAACAAAATAGTTACATTTTTAACCAAATAGTTGAATTTTCAACCTACAAACAACTTAATTTTCAACCTGGAAAGATAAATTTTCTACCAAAAGATGAATTTTCAATCTTTCTATCCAAAAGGCAAATGTTCAACAAAACAATTGAATTTTCGACCAAAAAAGATTACTTTTTAAGAAAATAGATGAATTTTTAACCAATAATCAAATTTTCAAACAAATAGTAGAATTTCTAACCCAAGGATATGAATTCTGAACCAAAAATATGATAGCACAATTTTCAATTTAAAAAAATTATCTTTCAACCAACTTAGTTATTCTCATTTAATCAGAAAAAGGGAATTTTCTTGAAAACAGGGGAGAAAAAGACATTTAAAAAAGGAGGAACAGGGGAAAGAATGTGAAGTCTGATAGATTGAACTGCAATTTACCTATGTAATTACTATTTTTCACTTTCTAAATATAGAGTATAAAAGGAACGTTCATTTTTGAATGAAATATAACTTTAAAATCTTAAATATGAAATCGACGGTCCCGAGTCATTTTGACGTATCTCTACCGAGTGCGTTAAAGCTGTCGTATCTCGTTGTCATGTTGGAAAAGTATCGTAACTCGCAGCACTAAATCCATAGTGTCGTATCTCTTGATAGTGTTTTAAAAATGTTGCAACTCTTTTCCTCTGTTTTTGAAAACAGAGCAATCCTAAATTCAACATGGATTTAAAAATAATAAATCAAATTATACTTCGATTTTTCAAACATGAAAAATTAAAAAGTGTCACTAGATATATGTTAAGTATCATACAAACTCCAAAATGCTGTAAAATTTTTTTAAAATGTTTGTTATAAGAAAAAAAGACAAAATGTATTTTTTCCATGAAAAACATTTTTGTTCGATAATCGAATTTATTTATTTTATAATATATATTTATATTATATTTATCATTCATATACCATTTAATGTTTTTATTCTTATAACAAAACAACGAATAGTCTCCTAAAATCTCTAGAAACGCAACGAAATTTCTGACAGATTTAAACATGAAACATCGAAAGAAATAATACTCTTTCAACTGTTTTCTCTTCAGACGTTACTTTAGTTAATACGAAAATGTCTTAGGCGACAGTTACGACAGTATGAAATGGAACAAACTCGAAAAATCATAATTCACCAAACTTTCAATAACGTCGAATTTTTTCCAATAATTTTTCATAAACTGAGTAATAGTACCATAAAATTGACAAAATTTCAGTTCAATAGACTATATGAATATAAATATTCCTTTAAAAAGTGAGTTACGACACTTTTAAAAGACTATGAAGACATACAACACTATGGAATCGGTGCTGCGAGTTGCGATACTTTTCCAACACGACAAAGAGATACGACAGTTTTAATGCATTCGCTGGAGATACGTCAAAATGGCTCGGGACCGTCGAAATGATCTTCGATATTTCAACGGAGATGGTTGGTAATACTGAGCATAATTCCAAGCTTATTTTTCTTCGAAGAGTGAGGCGATATTTGTTGCAAAAGTAAAAACAAATCTAAAAAATTCCCGGTTTTCAACCAAATTCCCAGCTTATTCCTGGTGCTCAAAATTCCAGGCTAAGTCACGGGTTTCCTGGCCAGTGGCCACCCTGTTGATGTATATTAGAGGTAATTGAATGCATTTTAAATAAGTATTTTATATTTAACGTACTAGAAGGCGGAAGCGGGGTAGTTTTCTCTTCCAAGTCTGGTTTCTTAAACAAACTTTCGATTGGTGGCTTTTCTTCGCTACTTATATTGTCCTCACTTAGGGACGCGGATGGAACATCAATTTGTTTAATTTCATTGATCGACATTTGATCAATCTGAGTCTCTTCTGTAAGAAAATTTAGATCTTTAGATTTAAATAACTTTTTAAACAGTCTGGTGAAAGTAGGGAGAAAATTACTTCTACTGAAAACTTAAACATAAATTAATTCTTAACGAAATATTTTAAATTGTTAGAAAAAAGTGAATTTCATTCTTACGTGAATCATATTGAGGCCCCTCGTTCACATTCAATAAGTTCCGATTGCCAGGGAATTCATTGAAATTCGACACTTGCTCGGCTTCTAAAATTCGCTGACCAGAGAGCGACTCCACTTCTTCATGAAAACGCGGTTCCAAACTTTCCAGAGTGGAGCTCTCGTCCTTTGGAATCGAAACGATATCCTTATGATTAAAAACATTTTCACCCGAAACGACACTATTTTCACTAGAAATGATTTTCTTTTCCATAGGAGCGGCCTTCCCCCGAATGAGATCCTCTATTTTCAAACTTTGTAAACCTTCAGAACGAATTTCACTCTCACTAAGATTATAATTTCTATTTACAATATTTACATTATTGATTTTGTTCATCGATTCGGAAGCGTTGGACGAAATCGCAATTGCTTCTGGTTCTTGAATTTGATTAATCAAAGGAGCCTCTTCAATCTTAGTCGTGTTTTTTATTTCTCCTAAACTTTGAGTCTCTGGTACCAAAACAGCGAGTTTCGAACCTTCATTAAAGAATACATTATCTCGACTTTCTTGCTTTTCTTCTAAGTTTGTAATATTATCCTCTAATTTTAAGACTTCCTCGATCTGAGCATCAGGCGAAGGCACTTGGTCAATTGTCTTCAAAGTATCAAAAGTAACTTTTTCCTCAACTAAAACAACTTCTGGAAGAACTACTGGTGGAACTTCGTCTTTAACTAAAGAATCTTCGTTTAGAGAATTCACATTATCGATTGGAATATCTTTATTGATGATGTCTACTTGAGGATTTACTTCATTCTCTGATTCAGATTCAGATGCAATTTTTCCTACAGGCTCTTCGGAATTCACATCAGCTTCAGAAAGCGCTAACTCTTCTTCATCATCATCTTCAATATTCTCTTCGCTATCTTCTTCCTCATCCGCTTCTTCTGATACATTATCTTCTTCAGTCTCAACCTCCGATTCTTCTTTCAATTCTTTTTCCACTGACTTAACTTCGTCTTCACCTTTCGAACGAACATTTTCATCCTCTCTCGTATTTTTAACCAATTCTACAATTGCTTCCTCTTTGGTAACTTCATCTTTCAACTCTTCACCTTTGACTTCCTCTTTCGCTTCCTTCTCCTCCTTCTTAGTTTTGCTGCTATCCTCATTTTCAGATCCGCTGATAACTCCTTTTTCTTCTTCTGCTTTATCAAACCTTTCCGCTACACTGTCGAAAACTTTGGATACGAAAGACAAAGTTGATGAAACTAGACTAGGATGGGGATGAACACTTAACACGGGTTCCTGATCCTGCGATGCGTCCTCGACTGGTTGAGATAAATAATCTGAAGGAGGTTCATTTGGCGTTAAGGGAATTGTGGTTCCATCTACGATTTCGTAAGACGGGGAAACATTTTCCAAAACCGGTACTGAGTGAACTATGTTTTTGGCAGATGAGTCAATTACTGATACTTCCGGTTTCTCCTCAGCTTTTTCTTCTGGCGAATTTATTATCGACTCCTCAGAAAGTTGATTCGAATCGATAACTGGAGTTTCAGCACTTTTCTCTAGAGTTTCTTCTTTCTTGGCGATTTCTTCTGTTACTTCTGGATTTTTTTCCTTCGGAATCGTCTCGCTTTTTAACTCTGTAGGCACTTCGAAGGTTAGTTGCTTTTTTAGAACTCTGTATTCCCTTATATGATTTCTTGGAACGTATCCTCGTTTACCAAGTATCTGCAAAAGAATGCATTTTTTCTAATATTGGAAACTTCCCTGATCAGAATATTTTATTTTTAGTATTTATTAAATAGAACATTTATTTATGCGTCTTGATAAGTCAAAAGATAGTAATTATTTAGTCAAATTCTTTACAAGACAAGAAATTTGGAAAAAATAGGGAAATCGAAAAGGATAATTTGAAGAGTTGAAAAAAAAGGAGTATAGAAATTTGAAACCAATGTATACTGTGTGCAAAAAAGAGAATTGCAGAAGAAAAATATATGAGATCCCTAATATTATAAAAAATACACATGTTTTTTGATACACGGAGAAAAACTGTCAAGCATTCAAGTTTCTATCGTATAAAATAGTTCAAATCGAAAAATAGTTTAGTAGAGAAAATGTATCATTTATCGAGATCAGTGTATTAAATATTTGCTTCTCAATTATTTTTCCTGGAATTAAGATCTAAGATAAATAAATTGAAATAGAGAAGTTGGGAAACTTCACATTTATTAAGTCAATGTGCGAAGGGTTAACAACTCGTGAAGTCAGGTGTACACCTTCGCTGAATTCACTGGCGTGAAGTCACTTGAATTCACATGAAGTCACTGAAATCACTTGAAGTCAGCGTAAACTCCATCGGTCGAGTTCTGAACCTCTCGTCAATGTGTATTCAATTTTTACAGTTTCATAGTTTAAAATTGAACTAGTGAACATTTCCAAGCTTAGAATTAAAACGGTTTAAATTGTTAACGCCTAAAATGTTTAGTTTTTACTATTACTTTCTTATTGGCTTAAATTAAAAATATTTTTAGATTGTGAAGGCGGCTTAATTAAAACAACTAATTTAAAAATATCAAATTTTCGATTGGAATCGAGTCGAAACCAGAGTTTACCAGGGGGATGATTTTAAATTCCCGGTAATTCCCGGGTTTCTCCCGATCAATTTTTCATTGTTCCGCTCTGGGAATTATACTTGCTTTTGAATATTCCATGTCGTAACTCAGAATTTCAATTCATTAGAAAATTCCCTGTTCCATGTCAGAATTATAGTTCTTTTCGAAAATTCCACGTTCCAAGACAAAATTGCTATTCTTTTGGAAAATTCACTGATCCAATTCAGAATTATAATTCTTCTCGAAAATTTTCCTTTCCAAATCAGAATCATAATTCTTTTTCAAAATTTCCGGTTCCAAGTCCAAATTGTTATTCTTTTGAAAAATTCACTGTTTCAAGTCAGAATTATAATTCTGCTCGAAAATTTTCTCTTCCAACCCAGAATTATAATTATTTTGGAAAATTCCTTATTCCAACTCAGAATTATAATTTTTTTTCTCCAAAAATTCTCTGATCCAATTCAGAATTTTAATTCTTTCTTTTTGAAAATTTTCTGTTCCAAGTTAAAATTGTTATTCTTTTGGAAAATTCACTGTCAAAAGTCAGAACTATAATTCTTCTCGAATTTTGTACCTCGACTTCAACTTGTGGCATGACCTAGAAAAGTTGTAGCAAAAAACTCAAATTCATACAATTTAGTCTTTAAAGTCTTACCTTTAATTTAAGCCAATAAAACTTTAAAAATCTTCACGGGTTCTCAAGATACGACTAAAAATGTCGAAGCGTGTCTGCGCAGAATTTCAGTCGCTTTAGTAGCGAGTCTGGCTGGAACTTGACATTTGAGACTTGAACATTTTTAGTCGTATCTCGAGAACCCGTGAAGATTTTTTAAGTTTTATTCACTTCAATTAAAGATAAGACTTCAAAGACTAAGTGGTATGAATGTGAGACTTTTGTTACAGATTTCCTAGGTCATGCCACAAGTTGAAGTCGAGGTACAAAATTCGAGAAATTCTTGAATTTTTTTTAAAACTTTTCTGATCCAATTCAAAATGACATATAATTGCTTCGGAAAATTTCCTGTTCCAACTCAAAATTATATTTTTTCCAGAAAAGTAAAAACTATTCTTTTAAATATTAAACTAAACTAAATTAATTAAAATTAAACTAAACTTTTAAACTATTATTTTAGAGAATTCCCTTTTCAAATTCAGAATTACAGATATCTCTTCCAAAATCCCCTATTGCAAATCATTACTACAGTTTTTATATTTTTTAAACTTATATATTTCTCTCTTTGAGTTAAAAATATATGTATTTAAATTTTGAGATTAATACTAATTTAAGACTCTAAGTGTACGCTGGATTTCAAGATTTCACAGAATTTAAAGGTTCCAAAATATTTTAAAAAATTGCAAACAGCATCAGTTATATTATCTTCATTATCAAAAATAAAGTTTTTTTTACATTGTTCGTATCCTGATTGAACAAACTGAAAGTAATAAAATATCAAGACACTTTAAATATTCGTTTTAGTACAATCGAATGAAAAAAACAGGGAACTCATCAAATGCCAGGTTTTTTCCCGGTGAAAAAAATTCCCGTCCGGGGAGACATCCTGGAAATGGTTATTTTTCGAATTTCAACCTTAAAAACTGTCCCACTATGAAATATTTTGATCATAGTATAAATTTGATAAATCAAATTTGCAAACCTGCGTTACTTGAATATTTACGAAGTAATATCTTGTTCAGCTGTAAAAACGGTAAAAATTCAACGTGCACTCCAACCTTTATTTCTAATGTAATTTCTTTACAAAAGACAATTTCTTGTTACCTTATTGAAATCTGAATTGCATATTATTTAATTCGAGTAACAAAAATCCATTTAACTTTCTCAAAAAATGAACTTTGAATCTAAAAATAAGAAGGAAAAATCGCGCTTCGATAATTTGGAATTTAAACTCTCTCAAATAGGAGTTACATTTTTTTTAATTTCTCTACACGTCTACTTATAAAACTTAAGGATAATTTAATATAAATTATAATAAATCATACCTCAACTCCCCAGAGATCTGGTCGTTTTCCTGCACCCTTACTGAAAACCTTAACATCAACATTCGTCTTAAAGGAAAGTATATCCTTATCATTGGAGTAGTATGTTGTCAACGTCTTCGCCAAAGAAACGGGTTCTGTTTACGAAAGACGTCAAAAAATGTAGTAAACGACAGAGTAAATAAAAATGTGCTGTCAATCAGATACAGCTTAAAAAGTAAAGTATGGCTTCAATTACCGGAACACTTTTCATCATAACATAACCGTTTATCCGAAATTAGTGCTGCACTTGGTAATAAGAGTGTATTTATAATCACGATCAGTGAAAGGGGATATATCATTAATGGGTTCATTTTCGTCATATTTCTACTATTTCAAAGTTCCACATCACTACAAAAATGAAACAGCCTTGGACGCACGTCGCCCTCATGGATTAAATGCACCAAAGATACGTAACTCATGCGTTACCCTCTTTGAAGATATGATTCGTTCAAGTGCTAGGTGGCGCTTATGAACTTCCATAAAAGCCCGCGAAATTCGAAATTATGATTAAGCAGAGTAAAGTTTCATCAACAAAATTAATAAAAATGAGAAAAACAAAATATGATATATGGACTGCAGCTCAATGAACAGTTGAACAGTAAAGTCGGAAAGCATTATTGGGAAGGAAAAAGACATATTTATTGGAGACGTAAGTTTTGAATGACAGCAAAAAACTACCTTACCCACTGTTGGTCAAAACTTTCCTTTCTACAAAATATTTCGTATTCTCTTTAATAATGTTTTCAACTTGACATTTCATCTTTTCACTATGCGACAGTGCACTTTTCATATTTTTCCTATTTTTTTATCATTTTCTTCCAAAAACTTTACTTTGCCTAATTTGAGTTTGAATTTCGCGGGCACTCATGTAAGTTCGGTAGCGCCTCCTAGCAGGTGTGACGAATCGGAATCACGAATTTGTTACGTCCTGGGCCTGTCCTGGCCCTCTGCTGTAGAGATGTCGAATTTCCTCGAACACCGCCAAATTCAAATGTTAATATTTTATAATTTTATAATTTAGTTCTATTGTCGTTCGTTACTGCTTTAAAACGTAGAAACGTTTGCCT
>JAABKJ010002061.1:0-28856 GCA_011634705.1 Andricus grossulariae
TGAAATTTCAATGAGTTTTTCACTAACCGTAGTGTAAAAAGCTTCACTAACATTTTTATGAAATTTCATGAACTTACTTCTAACAGTGTAGTATCAGAAACAAATTTAAAAGTCTAATTAATTACACAAAAACATAAATAATTTGAATAACACAAAAATTACTGTTTGAAAAACAGATGTCTTTCAAACAGTCATTTTTGCGTTTTGCAAATTATTTCTTTCTAGCTTACTAAGGAATAAAATTTTGAATTAATTTGGATTCTGTACTTAAAAGAATATACTAGAAAAAAATTGATGAAAATAATGCATCTAAATCTATCTACTGATAAAAAGACATATTAAAAAAACTTAAAATATAATCATTTTTTAATTCTGTTGTTAGTCTTTAATCTTCTTGAATATTTTGCGGATGCATATAATCAGTATAGAAAGTGCTCAAGTGTTCAAAAGATTTTTTGAAGCTACTGCAAAAAAATTGTTTAAACAAAGAAATTACTAGAAAACTTGCCAAAGAAAAGGCGCTATTATCAGAGGGCTCTTTCATTCAATATTAACGAGACATACCATATAAAAAGTTTTAAACAATAAACGAAATTCCTGTTAATCCTCTTTTTTACCTCAAGTTGAACTACTGAACCGCTGTGATCCCTGCAATCTAGAAAATTGCAAAAAACCCATCTAATCAACTTTCTCGAATAAACTATAATCCACTTTGAAACATCCAGACCCAATGGTCAATCTCATCATGTAAAAATGCATTCTATCCAATAGCAGTGCTTTCAACTCTACTTCCTTCCGCATATCTCTTATGCTATATCATATCATAAATGCGAAGGGGTTTTAAGATCCCAGAATGAATCTTCCAGAGGCTCATACTCTGCAAGATGAAGCCGGAAGGGAATAATAGTTTCTCCAATCGAAAGATCCACGGTGAATCGTGTCACGCATCGCGGACTTCTCCAGGGCTGCAGCTTTATGAAGTTCGCTGCCTCGCGCTCGCCCACCTCGCGCTCGCCTACCTCGCGCTCGCCTGTCTCGCTCTCGCCAGTCTCGTGCTCGCCTCCTCCGCGACTTTATGATGGTTTCTATTAGAGGCCAACGATCCACAAAATTGCAATGTCTCTCGTGAGCCTCTCTCTCTGTCTCTCTGCCTCTCTGGCTCTCCTCTCTTTCTCTATCCCTCAGAGAGTCTCTGGATTCCAGGATCCTCGGCGTGATTGTCCAATCCCGGGGCGGACGTTTGTCCGGGCTCTTGGTCTCTTCCATAGCGGAGTGTATTAGATTGGCTCTGAGATACGTGACCTCGCTCGAGAATCAACCTCTTCCTCCTATCCTCCGACCTCCATGCACGAGCTCGTCATTTCGAAGATCCACCTTCGCCCTTACCCCCTAGCCCCTAAATCTACCAACCAACCCACACTGGTCTCTAAACCTTCCAAGAAAGTTGGATTCCCTCCTGCTGCAGTGAGGCCGTCCTTGTCCTTCTCCTTTCCTTTCATGGCGAGCATGACGGACTTTTTTTTTCTACGGCACAAGATGTTTGTAATAGCCGCCACCCTCGCTGGCTTTTTTCTCGCTTGAGTGCAACCTAACTAAACTTTTCTGGTTCTAAAGAAAACAATATTTTCTTCACTTGGCCTTGGCTATAGTTTTAGTTCTTCTGTTATTGAGGGAAATTCAGGGTGTCTCTCTGACAGGGAAATCGGGAAAACCGGGAATTTGTGCAATGACTACAGGTCTCGGAACGGGTTACTTTTTAGTAACTTAGTTACTTTTTTTATCCGCGGTTACGAAAAAGTTACATTTTTTGATTGAAATAACGAAATGAATTATTTCAGGGCCGGGAAAATTAGGGAATAACAATAAAATAATACTTATTTCGTATGTAAAATGTATAAAAAGAGCTATCAATTGATTATTGTGAATCCTGATAAAAATTGCAATTCAGCTAAAATTGCTGGTTTTTAATTAAAATTTTAAATCTCTTTTGTTGAAATATCGAACTATGTATTATATTTTTCGATGAGAATTTATCTTCTTTGGTTGAAATTCGGTTAAAGTTAAAACATTTTTGTTAAAACTTTTTTTTGTGTGGAAAATTCATCATTTTGGTTGAAAATTCGTCTTTTTTGGTAGAAAATTAATCTTCTTGATTGAAAATCACCCTTTTGTTTCAAAATACATAATTTTATTTGAAAATTCATCTTTTAGGATAGAAATGTACTGTTTGGTAAAAATTGGTCTTTTCGGCTTAAAAACTCAACAATTTGGTTGAAAAATAACCTATTTTGTTGAAAAATCATATTTTTTTAATGAATTCCACTGTTTTTTATAATGAATTAAAATCTTTTTTGGTTATTATATCAACTATCACATTTTTTGTTAACAATTCATCTTTTTTAGTCAGAAAAGTTCGAAAATTTTAATAAAAGTTGAAATACTTTTTTAAACATATATTTTTTGTTGAACATTCATAATTTTGGTGGCAACTTCGTCTTTTTTGATAAAAAATTCTTTCTTTTCATTTACTTTTTTGCCACATTATTGTTACTTTTCAGTTACTATTTTACTATTTTTTTTAGCTTGAGCAGTTCCGAACCCTGTGACTAGGATTTTTTGCTTAAAAGAGGGCTTTCATACATTTTATTAATCTAATTCTGAGTTGGTAGATGAAGTATTTGGTTGATTAAAAAAAAAATTCTTATTTCACGAAATATTTTGTTGAGTCAACCACAATTTGTTTGATTCAACCAAATTTTGTTGTATATCCAGGAAAACAGTTCTTTATGTTCAAAAAAATTTTTTTTTCTGATTGAAGAATTAATATTTAAAGTTTGTGACAGGGAATTTCAGTAAAGAAATATAATTTTGACAATTGGAACAGGGAATGACTATAAAGAATTATAATTTTTGCTTTGAAACTGGGAATTTCATACTCTCTAATTTTGAATCAGTCACAATATTTAATTATTTTAATCAGTAACTGAATTGTAGTTATAAATCAATTAATTTTTAATGATGAATCAATGATGCTTACTAATTCATCAGTAAAAGTAACTGATCCTCATCAGTTTAACTGATTAAAATGTAGGGTAAAGAATGATAATTTTGTCTTTAAAACAGGGAATTTCGTACTCTCTAAATTTTAATCAGTCACCATTTTTACTTATTTCAATCAGTGTCTGAATTCTAGCTATAAATCAATTAATTTTTAATGATGAATCATTGATGCTTACTAATTCATCAGTAAAAGTAACTGATCCTCAGCTAGAATTAAGTCACTAATTAAAAAAGTGAAAATTTTAACTGATTCAAATTTAGAGAGTAAAGGATTAGAATTTTGACTTATTTCAATCAGTGACTGAATTCTAGCTATAAATCAGTTAATTTCCACGGATGAGTCATTAAAACTTACTAATTCATCAGTAAAAGTAACTGATCCTTAGCAATAATTCAGTCACTGATTGAAATTAGTAAAAATGTTAACAGGTTTCAGATTGGTAATTTAAAAAATTATAATTTTGACTTTGAAACTGAATTCTAGCACTAAATCAGTCCTTTTTACTGATGAATCAGTAAAAATTACTAATTTATCGGTAAAAATACTAAGTCCATAGCTGCAATTCAGTCACTGAGAGAAATTAGAAAAAAATTTAACTGTTTCAAATTTGACTTCGGGACAGCGAATTTCCGAAATTAATTAGAATTTTTATTTTGGGAAAGGGAATTTTCCAATAGAATTATAATTGTAAGATAGAATTAAATTTTCCGTAAAGAATTTTATTTTAATTTGAAATTCACTTTATAATTTTTTATTTTCGGTTTAGGGTGTTTCTGGTATAGAATTCTGTTTGACTTGGAACAGGGAATTTTTGACATAGACCGGGAATTTTGGAAATGAATTTTAATTTTGATATAGAAGAAGGGTATTTAAACAAAAATCCCTGTTTCAAGTCATTATAGGTTATAGGTTATATAGGAATTTGGGAAATGAATTTAATTTTGACTTTGTACAGGAAATTTTCTAAAAGAATTATTCTAATTCTGAGTTCAGACGGGTAATAAAAAAAAAAATCATTTCTTCTTGGAACCGGTAATTTTTGACATCAAAATTGGAAACTTTGGAAAATCATTTTTATTCTGATTTATAAAAAGAGAATCTACAAAAACAATCCCTGTTCTTTGAACAGGGAATGTTCGTAAAGCATTATAATTTTCTTATTGGAACAGGATATTTCCGTAAAGAATTATAATATTAAGATTTTCGGATAGCGAATTTTCTTAACAAATTATTATTTGACATGAAACGGAGAATTTTTCACATAGAACGGTAATTTTGAAAAATAATTTTAATTCTGATTTAGAAGAAAGGAATTAAAAAAATTCCTGTTCAAATTCAGAATTACGATTACTTACGAAATTCTCTGTTCCAAATCAGAATTGTAATTCTTATGAGCAAAAATTATCTGTTGTTCCAACTCAGAATTATCATTTTTCCCCCAAAATTCCCGGTGACCAATTAGAAATCTTGGAAATCTTTTTAAATGTTTATAAATCTTTTGAAATCGTTAAAACTCTTTTAAATTGACCGGCAAAAATTATCCGGAAAAAACCGGTGAATGGCCTGGAATTTAAATCATCCGTCGGGTACACACCCTGAAGTTAATTTAATTATTTAATTTTAAATAAATTTAAAATTTAAATTTTAATGTTGTTTTGAACTGATGTTTGGGCTCAAAATGCACACTCTGAAAAACACTTTTTTGAAATTAAAGAAACCGTGTCTGAAACATAATTTTTTTATTCATCTAACCAAAAATAACTTCAAGATAAACAAAATAATTTTAATTTAAAGACAAATTTCTAATGGAACAACAATTTCTTAAAATTTTAATAAAAATGTTATCGAATTGATTTTTTTTCAGGGTGCATCAAGATAGAATGCAACCATATGCGACCCGGAGCCTCAATTTCGGTTCATAAATCATGCGGTCCAATGAAAACCAGTTATGAAGAAGTATTTCGATCTTATTGAAATTTTTGAATTTGTCTAATTTTTCAAATCCAAAACGAAAAAAAAAGCATTACAAAAATCTTTGGAAGAAAATTCCATAAAACAAAACTTCAATCGATATTGCTCTCGGTTAAAATTTTAGTTATTTGTCCTTTTGACGTTTTAGAATTTTGCATCATGTCTCTTAATTAGGTATTCAAAAATTTTAAAAGGTCGATCTCACACAATTTGGTTTAAAAGCCCACACAATAAATTGATGAAATAATCGTCATTCCAAAATATTCAGCATATTGAACATTTTTTCAAATTGTACCATTGTATTACCAAAACATAATATTAATTTGTTAACTGAAAAAGATACTAAAAAATTGCAATTTTCTTCTATAAATTATACAACATCATTACAAATATTAGGCCTAAATAAATAGATATAAGAAAAGAGAAGTTTACATCTCACGATATATCAATACTATTTTTCACACACAGACATATAATTATCAAACTAATCAACTATCTATCGAAAAACCAACAAACAATGACACATAACATATTGTTCATATAAAATATAATTGCATTCATTGCTATCCATACAATACTATCTTACAAGAAATGACTATACCACTACTTTTTAAAACTCACAATTTTCAGATAAATCTTGAATTATTAAACAAACCTTTAATTTATAAACTCTTCTACATCCAAAGTTGGTAATCGTTAATCACATTTCTTATACTTACACTTGAAAAAGTTAGTTTCCAAAAACATTTCCAAGCACCCTAGTTCCAAAGAGTCAACTCTAATTGCTCCCAGCTCCTGAAACACAAACATAATCAAAGTTAATCGGCAGAAACAATTAGAATTATGTACGTGGGTCATGCGCACTGAAAGTACAGAACTCATATTACACTTAAACACCGACAAAGGATTAAAATCGTCTGTTGTTAGAGGATAAGCTTCGAGAATTCAAAGAATGTTGTCTCCCTTTCGTGTTCCGACGGCGCCGCCATGATCGTTCTTCAGCTTTGGACGAGAATTCCATCTGCGCGCGACGCCATCCCGGTCGATAGGACCACCTTCCTCTCCTTGATATTGCTATCTTCATTGGGGATTCGTCCTCATTTTGTGTCTCCATATTTCCTTTCATTATCTTAAAACGCCCGATCTATTCACTTCTCACGGAGCATTCAATAAAAATCAATTGCATGGCGACGCTTATTTCAGTATCCTACATACAAACCCT
The DNA here is from genome assembly GCA_011634705.1 of Andricus grossulariae. Taxonomy (NCBI): domain Eukaryota; kingdom Metazoa; phylum Arthropoda; class Insecta; order Hymenoptera; family Cynipidae; genus Andricus; species Andricus grossulariae. The sequence goes on from JAABKJ010002061.1 coordinate 6,255, forward strand.
TTTAAAACTCAAATAGAAGGTTTATAAAACTTGTAAATAAGTCGTTTGGGTTCAATATTTCCTTTTATCTTAACACACCCGATCGATTCACTTCTCACCGACCGAAAAAAATATCAATTGCATGGCGATGCACATCTCAGTATCCTATACATACAAACCCTCTCAAAACTCAAATAGAAGGTTTTTAAAACTGGAAGTAAGTCGTGGGATTAAATATTTCCTTTTATTATCTTAAAACGTCTGACCGATTCACTTCTCACCGAACATTCAATAAAAATAAAATTGCATGGCGATGCACATTTCAGTATCCTACATATGTACAAACCACTTTAAAACTCAAACAGAAGGTTTATAAAACTTAGAAATAAGTCGTTTGGGTTCAATATTTCCTTTTATCTTAAAACACCCGATCGATTCACTTCTCGCCGACCAAACAATAAAAATCAATTGCATGGCGATGCACATTTCAATATCCTGTACATACAAACGCTCTCAAAACTCAAATAGGAGATTGCTAAAAGCTGAAAATAAGTCGTTTGCGTTCAATACTTCCTTTTATCTTAAAAAAAAAACCCCGATCGACTCACTTCTCACTGACCGCTTGATAAAAATCAATTGCATGGCGATGCCCATTACAGTATCCTACATACAAACCCTTTCAAAACTCAAATAGAAGGTTTCTGAAAGCTGGCAATAAGTCGTTTAGGTTCAATATTTCCTTTTATCTTGAAACACCCGATCGATTCACTTCTCCCCGACCAAACAATTAAAATCAATTGCATGGCGATGCATATTTCAGTATCCTATACACACAACCCCTCTCAAAACTCAAATAGAAGGTATTTAGAAGCTGGAAGTAAGTCGTTCGAGTTAAATATTTCCTTTTATTATCTTAAAACGTCTGACCGATTCACTTCTCACCGTACATTCAATAAAAATCGATTGCACGGCGATGCACATTTCAGTATCCTACATAGAAGCTTTATCAAAACTCAAATAGGAGGTATCTAATGCCTGGAAATAAATCGTTCGGGTTTAATATTTCCTTTTATTACCATAAGACTTAAAACGTTCCGATGGGTTCACTTCTCACCGTACATTCAATAAAAATCAATTGCATGGCTATGTCCATTTCAGCATCATACATAAAAAACCTCTCAAAACTCAAACAGAAGGCGACAGAAGGTTTATAAAACTGGGAAATAAGTGGTTTGGGTTCAATATTTTCTTTTATGTCAAAACATCCGACTAATTCACTTCTCCCAGAACATTTAATGAAAATCAATTGCATGGCGATGGATATTTCAGTATCCTGTACATACAAACCCTCTCAAAACTAAAAAAAGGTTTCTAAAACCTAGAAATAAGTCGTTTTTGTTCAATATTTCCTATCATTATCTTAAAACGTCCGATCGATTCACTGCTCACCGAACATTCAATAAAAATCAACTGCTCGGCGATGCCCATTACAGTATCCATACAAACCCTCTAAAAACTCAAACAGAAGGTTTATAAAACTTAGAAATAAGTGGTTTGCGTTCAATATTTTCTTTTATCTCAAAACACCCGATTGATTTACTTCTCTCCGAACATTCCATAAAAATCAATTGTATGGCGATGCACATTTCAGTATCCTGTACATACAAACCCTCTCAAAACTAAAAAAAAGGTTTCTCAAACCTGGAAATAACTCGTTTGGGTTCAATATTTCCTTTCATTATCTTAAAAAGTCCGATCGATTCACTTCTCACCGAACATTCTATTCAAATCAATTGCATAGCGATGCCCATTTCAGTGTCCTATACATACAAACCCTCTCAAAACTCAAACAGAAGGTTTATAAAACTTGGAAATAAGTCGTTTAGGTTCAATATTTCCTTTTATTTTGAAACACCCGATCGATTCACTTCTCACCGAACATTCAATAAAAATCAATTGCATGGCGAAGCACATTTCAGTGTGCTACATACAAACCCTTATAAGACTCAAATAGAAGGTTTTTAAAAGCTAAAAATAAATCTTCCGGGTTCAATATTTTCCTTTCATTATCTTAAAACGCCCAATCGATTCGATTCTCACTGAACATTCAATAAAAATCAATTGCATGGCGATGCCCATTTCAGTACCCCACATACAAACCCATTAACCATAAAATAATTAACGCTTACTTCTATCTGTATTCAGGGCTGCCACGCAGTCACTTTTAGTCACTTTTTAGATACTTTTTGAAGATAAAGTCACTGTAGTTACTTTTTTAAATAAAAAGATCATACATCATTTTAGTCACTTATTTAAATAAATTAAAATAGAAAATCCAAGGGTTTCTGAATTTTAATGATTTTTTAAAAATTCATTTTAATTATTTTGAACTCATCGTGAAATATTTGAAATTTCGTTGAAATCTACTTAACTGAAGGAATCTTTTTTGGATTATCAACTTTTTTAATTCACCTTGAAGACTTAAATTTACTTGAATTGTTTTTAATTTATCTTGACATCGTAGGACTTTTGTCGAATTCTCTTGTATTCCCTTGAATTCTTCTGAATGCACTGCAACTTCACTGAAATCAATGGAATTAATCTTTTGTATTTAAAAAATGGAGGGTGACTCAATTCTTATTAAATTATCCTAAATTCTTTTGAATTCCCTTGAATTTTTTTAATTTACCCTGAACTTTTTTAATTCACTTGAATTATTCTAAATTCACTTAATTCTTCTCATGACTGCATTTTTTATTAGTTTTTTTTATATTCACCCTGAAGTCTTTTAAACTCACCTCTGTTGAATTCTTTTGAATTTTTCGCAATTCATTCCAAATTTAATGAATACAATGACTTTTTAAAATAATTCTAAATTATTTTCAATTCACTTGAATTTTTATAAATTCTATCAAATTCTTCTATTTTTTCTCCAATTTCTGTAAATTCAATCGAATTTGATATAATTCGTTTTTTTTAATTCACTTATATTCTGTTGAATTCACCCTGAATTCTGTTTACACTTATTGTACTCAATTCGATGAAAATTTTTTATTTGCAAATTTGTTTTTCAAATAAATTCTTTCAAATTCTTTTTGGAATCTGGAATTCACCCGGAATCAGTGGAATATTTTAGGTTTAATTTTTTTTTAATTTGCCTGATTTTTTATCCCGAATTTGAACAGTGAAAATGAAAAAATAGTGACAAAAGCAATAAAATGTATTGATTGGCACACAAAAAACTTGTGAACTATATTTCGAAAGTAACTAAAAAAATAATCATTTTTATAGTTGCTACTTCTGAAAAAAAGTGTAACTAGTTACCAATTTAACAAAATAACTTCGTTATGACTATCGTTACCAAAAAAGTAACTAGTTATGTCCCTTCGATGGCAATAATAAACCGTTCGGATTCAATATTTCAAAAACTCAGAAAAAAGATTCTTTCATTCAAAAAAAATTTTTTAGAATCAAAGAAAAATATTCATTCGCTCTCAGTCATAAAAAAGTTTTTCTTTGCATGTAAATTTCTGCTCATTCAAAGAAATCGATTTTTGTTACAATGAAAATTTCTCTTTTATTTAAAATGATTTAACTTTTTTTTAAAGATATTTTCGTTAAATGAAAAAAATGATGTTAAAGAAACGGTTTCTTCAATTCAAGACAAATATTTTTCTGAGGGAAGGTTTCATGCTAATTTTTGGTATCATATAGTTGGAACGCTTAGCAATAATTCCCCCCAACCAAATATGCCTAAGTTTGAAAGGAAACGACCTTCGCAGATAAGATGAAAAGAGACAGGAAGTTTGCTGTTGCTGGATATAACTTTTCAACTAATTTTAGGCTTTGCCCTATTTTTACGATATAGCTTGTAATAACCCATCGGCAGCACGAATGAATGGATCGAGATGGGAAAAAAGGAATGAGGAAGAAGATAGCCTCAGGAAAGTTTAGATAGGAAAGAATTGGATAGGATAGGATATAGGATGCGATAGGGTGGAGTCTTATGGATGGGTAGTTGTTCTAAATTAGAAGAGCCAAACCAGCTAGAACAGGACCTAAGGATCTCGATTCTAGGGCGAGCCCGTTGTTGAAAAATACGCTCTCGAAGATCACGTCCCGAATCAACTGATCAAATTAGCCACAGGGAAAAGTTTCCTTATTTCTATCAGCAAATATTAACTTTATGACTGTGTCAGAAATGGTAGGAAAATCACTGGAAAATTATCAACTTCCTGCTCGCTTGGTCGTTTTTTTTTTGGAACTTATTAATATAGGGGATTTCCCCACCCCAATTCATCGCAGAATAAGTAAGGTGAATTTTTTTAAGATAAAAATGATCGATTTTTTTATTTTTGAAAAGTCGTTTATCACCAGGGATGTGTTTTAGGGGTTTCCTAAAACCATTGTCCTTCAGAGGATTATGTTTTGTCAATTTTCTAGATTTTAAAATGATCGGAAAATTATTATTTTTCTGCTCACTTGGTCCTTTTTTTATGTTATGGAACTAAATCATTAGGGGTAGGTTTTAAAGGTTAATGCGGAGTTTTTTTAACTCCATAGTTCTTCGGGGGACAAATAAAGTGAATTTTTCCAGATATAAAATCACCAAGAAGGTATTAACTTCTGGGTGTTTTAGTCGATGTTCCGATTTTTGAAAAATCTTTCATCATTAGGGGTGGTTTTTATGGGTATCGTGTGGGGGGTTTTTACCTCCACATTGATAACATTCTTCACAAACTAAAATTGAACAAATAGTCAAATTTTCAACAAAATACATAAATTTTCATCTAAAAAGGTTATTTGTCAATCTAAAATATTATCGTAAAATTTTCAGTTAAAAAAATTAATTTTCAAACAAAAATGTTGAACAAGTTTTCAAAAAAATAGTAAAAATCTCACCGAAAATCGCTTTTTAATCAAACAGTCGAATTTTTAAACAAAAAAAGATTAACTTTCAACCAAAAGAGATGAATTTTCAAACCAAAAAAGACAAATTTTCGACTGATAAAGATAAATTTTCTAACAAAACTGGAATGGTGAAATTTCAGTTAAAATGTTAATTTTTAACAACAACAAAAAATAACGATTTTTTAACAAAATAGTTACATTTTCAACCAACGAGCTGAATCTTTAACCAAAAACATTAATTTTTAACAATTTAGTTCAACTTTCAACCAAGTAGTTGATGTTTCAACCAAAAAAAGAACGCATTCTCAACAAAATAGTTAAATTATTACCAAAGGAGATCAATTTTCAACTAAAATAATGAATCTTCAACTAAAAAAGTCAATTTTTAACAAAGTAGTAAAAAATTTAATCAAGTTTTGGAAGTTTCAACTAAACAAGATAAATTTTTAACAAAAAAAAGAAGGGATTTTTAACTTAATAGTTCAGTTTCCAACAAAAGAGATGAATTTCAAGCTAAAATGATGAATCTTCAAACAAACAAAAATCAATTTTTAACAAAAAAATGTAATAGCTGATATTTCTACAAAAAACAAAAATAATATGAAATAAGGAACAGTTGAATTTTCAGCCAAGAAAGGTTTTTCAGTCAAGAAGATAACAAAATTTCAACCCAATTGTTGAATTTTCTACAATTTTGCATTTCCAACCAATAGTTGAATTTTATACCAAAATAATTGAATTTTCCACCCAAAAAGTCGAATCTTCAACAAAACAGTTGAATTTTTGACCAAAGACGATAACTTTTTAATAAAATTGTTAAATTTTCATCAAAATAATTAAATTTGCAACAAAAAAGTTGCATTTTTAACCAAAAAGATAACATTTCTACCCAAAGAGATAAATGTTCAACAAAAGAGTTGAATTTTCAATCAAGAAAGATTTTTCAGTCAAGAAGAAAACAAAATTTCAACCAAATTGTTGAATTTTCTACAATTTTGTATTTCCAACCAATAGTTGAATTGTATACCAAAATAATCGAATTTTCCACCCAAAAAGACGAATTTTCAACAAAACAGTTGAATTAAAGACTAAAAACGATAACTTTAACAATAAAATTGTTGAATTTACATCAAAATAATTAAAATTGCAACCAAAAAGTTTCATTTTTCACCAAAAAAGATAACATTTTTACTTAAAGAGATAAATTTTCAACAAAAGAGTTGAATTTTCAACCAAGAATTTTTCAGTGTAGAAAGAAAAAAATTTCAATCAAGAAGGATTTTCATTCAAGAAGGCCAGTCAGCTGCTGGCTAGACTCCATTCATTTTTTTAATGTCTTGGAAAAAAACCATTTTTCACTATAAGTGTGTTTAGCTGATCAGCGCCAAACCTAGACCAGACCAGACTGTCAAGATGATAAGAAAAAAGTCTTGTTTTGATAGTATGAATGTCTTATTTTTTATCGTTGTATACACTCATCAGAACTGGGCCAGACGAGGTTTTCCAGACCGAACTTAAAATTTTCGTTCTGAGATAGCTGAGCAGTGCCAGTCCTGAGCCAGGCCAGGGCTTTCAGACCAGGCAGTCCAGATAAAGTCAGACCTGGGCAAGACTAGCGCCAGACCTGGGCCAGATCCGACCTTCCATACTGCCATGAAATTTTTTCACTTGGGTTACTTAACTTGATAGACACATAACCATAATATCTTATGACAAAAAAGTTTGAGCCAACTTTTTAGCTTGACCTTAAAGTTGCAGAACCATCCCATTTCATGAAAAATTTGCATACGTTGATGCCTTTTTATCCCCTAAGAGACACTTTGGAAACTTCCTTAGAAAGTTGGTCCCTATTTTTCTCGAAAATGGTTACGTCTTGAAGGTATTCACATGCAATCGATCACGGTTTCGGTGATGCAAAAGCTCTAGGATTCCGGCACTCACTCGTCCAGTGAATTTCCCCCGGGTTAAGCTACCCGGATCTTGAGTGCCGTTCGCTCTTGGACAGAATCGGCGAGGAACGCCATCAATGCAAATGAAGATATTACCACCCCGCCCCCTCGTTCACCCTACGCCACTTCTCTCTAGCAACCTGCAGGCGCAAATCCTGAAAGGTACACTTCAGCGATTCTCAAATTCCGCCTTCCCAAGATTCTAAAACTTTCATGATGCCAGAGATCTAGAGAATTTCAAATTCAGGCAAAAAAAGACTTTATTAAGAGAGTCTTTTATTTTATGACCGATTTGGGAGTTTCGGGATTAGAGATGCATAATTTGGCTCCCAGAATTCTGGGAAAATTGTTTTAAGCATTTTTTCTCCAGGTTTTATGAAGATGTCTTGTGTCAAATTAAGATAATATGTTAACTATTATGTACCTTTAAACTCTAAGCTTTATCAAATTGATTTGGAAGTTTAAGTTTAGTATTCAAAATTCAGAAGAAGGATGTAATAATTTGTTGTATTTTTTGATATCGAAGTTTTATGCAACTTCATGAAGGATAAATGAAATAGAACGGCTTTTGAAAATTCAATAATCACTCAGAAAAAGGTTTGTTTGACCCTTCATTAAAGATAGAATTTGCTCCATTCAAATAAAGTTTGTTTGGGTTAAACACTCGTGTATTTGAATAATATAATTGTTTTGTTAATCAAACCAATATTTGTTTGAATCAATTAAATATTTGTTTGACCCTATATCGAAGAAAAAATTTGATTCGACCATATTTTGTATACCCATCCGTTAAATTGTATAATATACAAGCCTCGGACTCACCACACTATTGACACTATTTGACACTTTTTTGAGTGCTTACAATATTTTGCGACTATTTCCAAAAAAATGACACTAAAAACACAATTTTTTTCAAGCAATTGCCAACTAATGTTACTATTTCTTTACTCTTCCTTGAAAAATATGTTTGAGCTTATTCGCTTACACCTGAAAATTGTCCTCAAGTTTTGACCCCCTCTTCCAACCCCCTATCTTACGTAATTTTTTTTGACGAAATCTTTTTCGCGAATTTATTTAGGTGGGGAGGGGGATAAATCATACTGTTTATTTATAAATTAACAAAGTAGTTCAACTTTTAACCAAGTAGTTGAATTTTCAACGAAAAACGATGAATTCTCTCTATAGTTGAATAGAAACAAAAAGGATGAATTTCCAAAAAAATAGTTGAATCCTTAACCAAAACGGATTAATTTTCAACAAAACAGTTGTATTTTTAACACAAAATATGAGCTTTCTACAAAACAGTTGAATTTTTAACCAAATAGTTTAATTTTCAATTAAAAAAATAAACTTTCAACACAGAAGATTAATTTTCTACCGAAAAAGATGATTTTTCAATCAAATACATACATTTTTAATCAAATGGTAGAATTTTCAACCAAGAAAATTAATTGTTTATCATTAAAAACGATTTTTCAACTATATAGTTTGAACAGTGGATGTGATGTTAGTCCAAATTTTATTTCATTAATTTTTAGTTTATATTTTTTTCCTTTCTAAAAATATTTGACTAAATAGTTGATTTTTTCAACAACCACAGAGTTGAATTGTTCATCTAAACAAGTGAATTTTCAACGGAAAAGGTAATAGTTGATATTTCCACAAAAAAAGATTTAAATTTAAAATAAAAAACAGTTGGATTTAAACAACAAAAACTAATTTTTAACCCAATATTTTAATTTTCAGTTTAAAAAATTAATTTTTAACAACAACAAAAAACGAATTTTGAACTAAAATGGTAAATCTTCCATTAAAACATAAACTTTTAATAAAGTAGTTTAACTTACAACCAAGGAGATGAATTTTCCACCTAAAAAGATTCATTTTCTACGCAAAATGTAATAATTGATATTTCAACAACAAAAAATATTTTAATTTAAAATATAAAACAGTTGGATTTAACCAACAAAAACAAATTTTCAACAAAATATTCAAATCCTTAACTATAACAGATTAATTTGCAACTAAATCGATTAATTTTCAATACAAAAAATGATATTCTGCCAAAAAAAGATGAATTTCCAACAATGTACATAAATTTTCAACCAAATAGTAAAAGTTGCTACAAATTTGTTGAATTTTCGAGCCAAAAATACCAATTTTCTACAAAACAGTTGAATTGTCAATAGAAAAGTTAATTTTCAACTGAAACAGGTCAATTTTTAACCAAACAGTTGTATTTTTAATTTTAAAATGTTGAACTTTCTAGAGAAAGAGATTAATTTTCAAACCAAAAAGTTACTGAATTGTCAGTAAACACGATTGCCATAAAAAAGTGTAAGTAAAATTAATCAGTTACACGATTTTTTGAAAACAATGAAATAAAATCTGTTAAAAAAATGAATTTTTAGCTATTATTCGGACATTTTTACCAAATTTTACAATTGATTGCAAATTTAAGAAAAGAAAACAAACAATTTTCTAATTGTTGTACTTTATTCGAATTTATTCTATTTTATTGTAAAATAAAATTTCACCATAACGCACTTTCTTTTCTATGATTATTCTTATTATTATTAATAATTCGGGAGTGAAGTTAGCTTAACAGTTGATAAAAACACCCCATCTAGTACGTCGGCTCCCATCCGAGTATAACTGAGGAAAGCGCTGCTTAACTTCAGTAATTGAACAAGAAGCCTTAAACAATTTCGTACATATAATAAGTATTTATTTAGAATATTTCAAAATAATATATTGTAAAACTCGCTACGAAAGGAAAATTTCACTTATTGTGATATTTGAATCCTGAAGACTCTTCAGGATTCAAATCTCACAATTGGTGAAATCAGACATTGGTGTAATTTTACTATCGAAATATTGATTTTCCTCAAAACCATTTTAAATTATAGAACAATATTGCCAAGAATCTTGATAAAATGAAGCTTGAGTTGAGCAGTAGTACTTTATTTACAAATTGGTTTTCATAAGGAAACCCCTAATTTTTCCTACTTCTTCCAGAATGTTTAATTAGAATAGTACAATAACAATAATACACAAAAATAAATTCACTTATTGTACAATAACGTTTCGGAATCGAACTTATAACCTCATCAGACTACCTTTTACATTTCGATATTTAAATAGGATTAACTATCCAAAAAATAAAAAGTAGTTATTATAGTTATATTGCAAAATAAAATATGGGGAGTGTAAAATTTTATTCAAATTTCGTTTTCTAATATAACTATAATAACTACTTTTAATTTTTCGGATAGTTAATCCAATTTGAATATCAAAATGTTTCTGCATTTAAGACAAACTTATGGCTTTTTATACATACTTTCTTATCATTTTCTTCAAAACTATTTTTTTTTTTTAATTCTGCGAAATGTAGAAGATAATATAACTAGGAAATCGGTCCGATTGCAAAACATTATTGTACAATATTCTGAATAAATAGTCCGAAAGAAGTCAGAAAAAAAAGGTTTTTCCTTATAAATACTAATTTAACAATATACCATCCTAAACCAATGACAAACCGATCCTATTATAAAGTAATGTTTTCGGATTGTTGGCTGCATGATTGAATGTTTGTATATGTAAATGAATTTATGTAACGAGAATTTTTTCACCATAAAATAAGCAATAAAAGCCTTTATAGATTAGGACCATTTTTTTGGCGATAATATAAAAAAAGTTGGTATAAAATTGAAATTCATACAATTTAATATTTTTTATATTTTATGAAATCGGTAACATAGTTTTTTAAATCCACTAATCTTATAAATCACATTCCTTTAAAGTAGGCCGAACACATCTTTGGTCTTATTTAAAGAATAGGTTATTTAAGAAACTTCACCTGACATCTTAAATCTTAAGAACGTATGTCACTCGCCGAAGGTTAGGTTAGGCGGCTTGGGTGTCTGAGAAAATGTTGCCGAGAGATAAATGGCAGAGGGCAATGTTTTCAGAGTTAATCGAGAGTAATGGCACTTTAATTTACAAAGTATCCGCTCTGGTCCGCGCAGGCATTCCTTTACATTCGGCAGTGGACGCTGATTGGATTTACAATGTGAATGTCACTAAACTTCTCTCTACATTGTATCATACATACACCATTCCTTCTTGTCCGGAAATTTAATAACCCATAAAACATTTAATAATAAGTAACGTTTTATTCAAACCCAACTATAAAGACCAGTATACCAACAAAGTCTAACATCTTCTAATTAAATTCATACCCTGTCAACATCAATTAACATCAGCTAATTATTAGTACAAAGTCTCGAATGACTCGTTATTACTGAAAAAATGGTCAGTTGATCCAACTTTAATTTGTAAGATATGGTATTACTATTTTATTTGTTGGAACAACAATTCCGGTAGTTGCAGTGACTATTCAATCAGTACCAACAACTAAGAATGTTAGCCCCAACTAATAAAATAGTAATACCATATCTTACAAACTAAATAGTTGGCCCAGCTAACTATTTGTTCCAGTGTATAGAAGACTTGATGCACTTCTTGAATTATTTATTCAAAAAGGAGGTAAAATTATTACTAATTAATTAGGGGGTGTCCACATCCATAGTACACAACGTAATAATCGAATGTTGCCAAAAAATAAAAGTTAAGTAGACTATATCTTGAGTTATATTGAGACATTACTTGTCATAATAACATTTTGATTCGCATATTCTTTAGATCTGTCCCTTTGTTTTTTTTTCTCATTTTCGCGTCTTTCGTTGGATCGTATACTTTGTAAAAAAGGCGGATATTCTTAGTTTCAAATGACTGGTCGAAATATAAAAGACGTCTGGATTGAGCGCTGGGGATCAGAGGCGTATCATTGCAATTTTTTAATCATGCATATTTTTACATTTTAAGCGATGGCACTACCGTCTATTGCCACCAACGTCGTAAAACCAGAAAGTTGAGTTGGTCGCTGAAAATATTTGCCGCGTTACATCAACGACAAGGGAGGACTTACGAAATGGCACTATATCTATTCTATGGTCGAATTAGGAAGATGCCCGAAGAGAATATTTCGTGGAAGTTTAACAGAGATGGGGGATGTCCTGTGCAAACTGTAGAATTTATAAGCTTGTAAGACGCATTATGTGTTCGACTGAGATGTCAACGACGTTGAAACTCAGTCGCGCGAATGCTATGGCGTTGTTAGCAATTCCGTGTTCGGTGCAATCATTGTCAAAAATGGTGAGTTTCACGCGCACCCCTGGTATTGAAGCAGAGTTAATGAAATGCTAGAAGTTTTTAAAAATATAGTAAATTTGAGGTTCATCATTTTTTTGTGATAGGTCGGCCATTTTGTCTAATGGAGAGGTATTCCTGGCGACTACAAAGAAAAAACTAGGGATTCAATGTTGTTTCTGGTAATTTTCTTGGAAAATCATTTTGAACTTCAGTTATGTTCGCTCTCTTGATGAATGTAAAAACTGAAAAACAATTGAATTGCTTACAATCTTCATAGTTCATATTAGTCAATATGAAGATGAACCAAGTATGGTTTAATTTTGTTTCAGTTACTTCAAAGTGAAATTTAATTTTGTCTGTGTAGGTAGTCAAAACTGACTGAAACAATATCGAACTGTTCGTTCATTTTTAGCAATACAAACCTTGAAAGCAAAATTTTTTTTTTAGAATTAACATTGATCATGACAGTGAACATTGTTGAAGTTCATAACGAGTTTGTAAGAAAATTAGCTAAAATAAGATTGAAATCCTAACTTTTCCTGTGGGAGGGAACCAAATGCGGATTGGGTTTTAGAAACAATATGTTAAAAAATACTATTGTAAACAAATATTATTTTCCTTCGTATGAATTGTTAGGTTGATCCTTTAGTATGGAAAATACTTATTGCCGAATTTTAATACAAAAAACTTATCAGTTTCAGAACATTTCTTGTCAAGGTATGATTTTGAACATACCTTTTGAAACCATACCTAGTCTCATAAAAGGCTCAAACCTAGCTTATCATCAAAAAGAAGATGTTCAAAAATAAGATTCACCAATAAAAATAATAAAATAATTTGTCTGACGATTCTATCGTTGTTGAACAGGTATTGGGTGTACTGGTTTCTTTTACCAATGAATTTGGTTGCTCGTACCAAATTTGTTAGGGCGCATGCGTATACGCCCGACGTCTCAGTTTTCAAAATGGCTGATGTCAGCTGATATGCCAGAGAAAACAACATATTTTCGCTTCGATCTGTGAGTTTTTTAAAGCAATTTTGAATAAAATAAATTTTTTGTTGGGCTTGACTAGTATCAGGTATTCTAAAATGCTATAACTATTCTGTGAATTAAATTTTTTTGCTGTTTAGAGCTAGATCTCTATGAAACGTGACAGTCATGATAGCGATTTTCCTCGATTTGACTTCAGAATTTACGATAATGAAGATAGCTTTTTTATTTTGTTTTACAAAAAAAAACACATATATTCCTTGTTTAAAAAAAGATAGAAGAAAAAAGCTTTTATTAAGTAAAATATATTTAATTTCAGAAATCTTGCGGTCAATCACTATTTTATCTATGATCCTGGATTATCCTTATCTAATTCAAATTTAATTAATTAAGCAAATTGTTTGCTTAATTTTATTGATTTTAAAAATTTTTCTCAATTTACCGTTTTCTCACGTAAATAAAGCAAATAATTGTATTCCTTTTACAAAAATGTGGTTAGTTCTACAAAATATATTTGTTCAACAAACAAAATGTTTTGTTGTGACCGACAAAATTTGTTGGGACAACCAAACTTTGTGGTTAAATCTACGACATTTTTTTTATTTAGTTAAACCTAACAATCCTTTTAGTGTAGTCAGGCAAATTTTAACAATCACAAACTTTTCTGGGTCAATTAAATATTTTTTTGTTCATATAATAACCATATTCTATAGTTGACCTAAGATCAATTGAGTTGTTTTAACCAAATATTTGTCTGAACTTTGTTTAAACAACACAACAAGAAAAAATGAAGGCTTTCTTCTCGATAGCACGTAAAAAAGCTCACTTTCATTAACATGAATCCTTTTTACTCCCTAAATCTGAATTTAGAAGATCACTAATGATATATTTATTTCTAATTTTAAATATTGATTGAATAATATTTTTTATATTTGAATTAATTACGGTATAATTGTTGCAGTAACCATTTCCTTCTGCCATAAATAACAAGAGCTTTTTAAAATAAAGTTAGAAATCTTGACGTAGGCTGGATTGTAAATTATTCTTGCTCATTTCCTAAACAATGTTTCGCTTTGCATGTTTATTAATGTGCATAATTTTGTTAGAGGGAAGTTGACATTTTGATTAAATTAAATAAGTCGTGCGTCACAAGCTTTTAAATTTAAGAATGAGATTAGGGTATCATGCAATGTGCAACTAAAAAATACTTAAAATGTTAGTAAGAAAGAGATTTATGACTTCATTAACGTATGATTTTACATTTGATATGCCCCTGTATTTAAAAGTCATGTTCTAAATTTTTATCAACTATTCCTTAATGTTATTTTCAAAAGTTTAAAGGTCTCTTCATTAGTTTGAAGTTCCTCTACGCTCAAGAATATTGCAACATTTTCCAGTTTTAAATATTGTACGAATGTTTTGATGTACGGATGGGTTAAAATGATATTTCAGGACTTACTTTCCACTCTTGTAGGTTTTATTAGAGAAATATTTTATTGCATGGATTTTTATTCTTATTATGATTGGACATTTATCAAATGGATTGAAATGAAACAAGTTTATCTGACGCGCAGTTGATTAATTTATTGTTACATAAAAATGTTTATCCACGAGGAAAAATAAAAACGTAAATAATTATTAAAGATTTCACACTTTATTCTTATATAATGGTATAACTAATATGACATCGTGATTCAGATTTTTTGAAATCAATTAAATTTTCTTAAGAACTTTCTATGAATCTATATTTTATTTTTGAAATACTGTTATAATATCTTGATACATATAGTTTAGATTTTAGAATAAAAATACAATAAAATTATATTTTGTTTCTATTCTTTTCATTTTATTCATTACAAAATTTATTAAAAAATTGAAACTTTAAAGAGTTTAAAATTTCGAAGAGCAACTTTATGTGTGAAGTCGTAAAGAGAAGTGGGTTGCCGTCGCTTCGGCAATCTTTCGTTTAGCCTCCAAAATGAAAATAACCTTTCAGTACTACCTTTTATATTTATATATTAATTTAAATTGTTTTATTTTATTAAATTTTAATTTTTGACGAATTTCTGAAAAAGATTTGTTTATGATTGCTTTCTGTCGATTTTAATTGGATAAATAATGAAATTTCAGGACATTTAGAAGAATTTAAAGCATTCTCAATGTTATTCTTTGAATGAAAAATTCTGAATTTCCGATTCTTTACATTTTGAGAATTTTAAAATTAAAGTATTTTCACGTTTGAACAATTAAATTTTGAATACTAACTTTTCACGATTCTAAAACTAAAATTGAAAAAATACTTTCACAAATTGATAGGCTTTGAATTTCAAGTACAGAAATTAAAATCTTTTATTCGCTCAAATTTAGGTTTTGTTTATATGAAATATCAAGGAATATTAAACGATTTGAAATTGTTTTTTTGTTATTTAAAAAAATTAGTAGAGTACTTTTCCTAATTTTCCGTTAAGGGAGTAAAAGTTTATTTTTCATTCTATAAAAAAAAATTTAATCAGCACTGAATAATAGCTGTACAAGAGCGAAATTAGGACATCGCCATTCGTCTTGTTGCCTTCATATTCCGCAGTTTCCCGCGCGTTTTATCCACTCATTTTGTTCTTTACGCAATTCTCGCTGAGATAACACCAATTACGGCGTTGCACTTCATAAAAAGTGTTGAATCACTTTCCAGATTCCAACCTGCTTATTTCAAAATTGATGCCGGAAATAACTTTCGGATTAGTCAGGAACTCTCAAGATCAAATATTCCAGATTTAAGAATTCTTTAGAAATATTTTAGGGTATTTTAAAAGATTCCAAGAAATTTTTAAAAGATTTTAAGGTATTTTTAAAAATTCCAAGAAATTTTCAAGAGCTTTAAAAAGTTTCAAGGGATTTCAAAAGATTTTATAAGATTTTAAATGTTTTAAGGCTATTTAAAAGATTCCAATGAATTTTTAGTAGATTTTAATCATTTGAAGGGATTTTCAAGAGCTTTCAAAAGTTTCTAAAGATTTCGAAAAAGTGTCAAGGTTTTGAAATATTTTAGGATACTTTTAAAAATTCCAATGTGTGTTTAGTAGATTTAATTAATTTGATGTTATTCCAAAGTATTTTAATTTTTTTTAATTTAAAGGAATTTCAAAGGATTTAAAATATTTTAGGGTATTTAAAAAAATTCCAAGGCATTTTGAAAAGGTTCAATAAGCTTCAAGGGGTTTTAAAAGTTTCAAAAGATTTCGAAAAATGTCAAATAATTAAAAATATTTTAGGGAATTTAAAAAGATTTCAAGAAATTTTAAATAAATTTTAAAGGATTTAAAAGATTTTAGGGTATTTACAAAAATTCCAAGGAATTTTCAAGAGCTTTAAAAAGTTGTAAGGGATTTCAAAAGATTTTATAGGTTTTTAAAAGACTTTATAGGATTTTAAACGTTTCAGGGTATATTAAAAAATTCCAAAGATTTGTAATAGATTTCAGGAATTTAAAGAGGTTGCAAGGAATTTTTCAAAGCTTTCAAAAGTTTCAATGAATTTCGAAAAATTGCCAAGGTTTTAAAATATTTTAGGTTATTTTAAAAGATTCCAAAACATTTAATAGATTTTAATAATTTATGGGATTTTAAAGATTTTATGGTATTTTGAATAATTCAGGGTTATCTTAAAAGATTGCGAGGTATTTACAAAACTTTCAAAAAGTTTCAAGGGGTTTCAAAAAATTTTATAGGATTTTTAGGATTATAGATTTTTTTAGCATTTTCAGGGAATTAAAAAAAATTCCAAGGAATTTTTAATTGGTTTCAATTATTTTAAGGGATTTCTAAGGATTTTAGAGATTTTATAGTATTCGAAAAAATGTTCTTGCGGTTGTGAAGAATTTCCTAGAATTTTGAAAGATATGGAACGATTATGGAAAGTCTATAACTTTAAAAAAAATTCCAAAGGATTTCACAATATTTTATGGTATTTTTAAAACTTCTAATAGATTTTAAAGAGCTTTAAAAAGTTTTAAGGTATTTCAAATTTTTTAAAATATTTTAGGGTATTTTAAAAGATTCCGAGGCATTTTCAGGAGCTTTAACAATTTTCAAGGGATTTCAAAAGATTTTAAATTATTTTAAATCTTTTAGGGGATTTTAAAAGATTCCAAGGAATTTTTAATTGTTTTCGATAATTTTAAGGGATTTCTAAGGATTTTAATCATTTTAAAGGATTCGAAAAAATGTGCATGCAGTTGTAAAGAATTTCCTAGAGTCTTGGAAGATATGGAACGATTTTACAGAGCCTATAAATTTAAAATATTTCCAAGGATTTTGTAAGATTTCCGAGGATTTCAGGAAATATCGGATTTCATACTATTTCACGGATTTTTATAAAACTTTAATGGATTTCAAAGAATTTATTCACAAGAATAAGTGTGAGATTTTGCAAGATTTCGAAGATTTGAAGAGATTTTCAAATATTAGAAATTAGTCACTTTTGGTCATTTTTTTCAAATAAATTAAAATTTGGTCTTTAAATATTATTGGTCAGTAGGGTACCCAATCGAGAATCAAATTTTGGATTTCTTAAAACGCGAGGGTAAAATTTCATTCTTTTCATGAAAAAATAATCCCAAATTTTTTCTAGATTTTTTAGAAAAGATGTAGAGGTCGACACGAATTTTATTTGCCCAGAAATTGATTGGATAAACTTGTCAATTTTTTAACTTCTAATTATAATAAATAACAAATCTTTCTTTCATCTGAAATTACGTTAATTCTATCGAAGAATGAGACTTAAATTAAGAAAAAATTAAAGTGCCGATATTCTCCCATAAAATTTAGGTAATTTCGGGTAATGAAAGAATTTTCGTTTATTGTAATTACGAGTAAAAAGTTCAAAAAGTTATTTAACTCAATTTCTATGCAAGCAAAATACGTTGCGGCCTCTACATCTTTTTTCAAAATCCAGAAAGAATAAGGGATTATTTTGTCATAAAAATAAATTAAATCTTATCCTCGCATTTTAAAAAATCGAAAATTTTGTTTTCTATTGGACACCTTAGGTCAGGGAAAAGAAAAATTAGTGAAGGAAAATTTTGATAGCAGAACGCGTACCTTTTCTTTACACCAGGATGTCTTCAAGCACACCATTCTATTTTTACTCCAGGATGTCTTCAAGCACACCTTTCTATCTTTACTGGAATTCAACCTATTTTTGCCAAAAGTATTGCACTACGCAAAAAAGTTATTTGAAACTATTTCAAACTTTAAACACCGCGCACAGCAAGATAGGACCAATTTGTTTCATGAATAATCCTATATTTAGGCACCAGACAAACACCCAAAATCAAGTCTTTTCTTAAGACGCGAATCACGAAAACGAAATTGAACAGTCTCTTAAACGAAAATTTCATAAGCAACAACAAAATATAAAACAATCCAAAAAGAGGATTCCAGTTCAGAACTCTTCACTGAACATCGACGTGACTTTCCGCCAGCCCGAAGGGAAATGAACTGCTGAAAAGGACATTTTACATTCGCGTAATGGCGTAATAACGGTGTCCGCAACCCTTCCGACCTTGAGCTCTTCCAGCGAAGGCTTAACCCTTTTTTTTCTGCAAGAGACCATAAAGCAGTCCTTCAGAATGACGAACGTCGCGGAAGTTCCGGTGTTTCTGGTACCTAACGGTACGGCTTCTCGGCTCTTCTGATGGTTGCTCTTGCTCGTTTTGTTCCGCTACGTGCAGAGAAGGCAAGGCCAAGTAATGGCCAAAAGCTTTTGTTGGAAAAGCATGCAAAAAAAAAACCTAGGTAACGGATGTAGGTCTTTCCATCGTGAATAGTTTCATACTCCAAGTCGATCCTACAAGGTCGCCTCCAAGGATCCGAAAGGTCGTGATGGTAGTCGAGGTTGACCCTCGTTGGTCGAAAGACCACGGTGATCCTCTAACGAGGAGTCGGATCGTGTCGGTAATTGAATACTTGATGATTGATTCATTGATGACTGATAAAAAAAATTTCATGGCAAGACCTTCTCGGTCTGGGAAGATGAAAGTGGCTGCATAAAGTTTCAAAGAAAGGATGGTGTGTACATTGTGAGGTTTGATTGGTGAACCGTGTGGGTTTTTTAAATATGCAGGATTCACTTTTCTTTTTTTTGGGATTTTATAGTACTTGAAAAAGAGGATTCGCTTTCAGGATGAGCTTTCGATGGGAAAGTGTGATATGAAGATCAATAATAATAAATTTAAAGATTCAGTGAAAGAATTGTTAATCAATTATGATTTATCACTAGTCAGTTATTAATCAGGTAATTTTCAACCATAGGATTTTTTCGATAAGAATATTTTGTTAATTTAATCGAATTTTAACTTACTCTTATTTTTTGATTGAATGTATAAGATGTAATTCATTTCAACAAAATGTGTAATTTGGTTAAAGCAATGGAATATTTTATTAAATTAGGCCAAAATTGAATTTGATCAACCTAAAATTTATTTGATCTGGTAATAATCGAGAGTGGACACTGACCGGAAAAACCGGGAATTAGCCTGGAATTTTGAGCATCGGGAAAAAGCTGGAAAAGAGCCCGGATTTTTTTCAAACCCGGGAAATTTTCATATTTGCTTTTGCATCATTTTATATTTGAGATTTTTATGTTTATGTTACTTATTTTGTTGAAAGTTCAACTGTCTTTTACTAAAAGATTCGTATTTTTGACTTGAAAAAACAACTGTTTTTGGTTGAATTTTATTTATTTTTTAATTCAATCATATGGTTGAAGAATTGAAGATTCATCTTCGAAGGTTGAAAATTTAACATTTTTGTTGAAAATTCGTCTCTTTTGCTTGAGACTTCAAAAATTTGGTTGAAAATCCATCTGAAAGATTCGTCTTTTTGACTTGAAAATACAAATGTTTTGGGTAGATTTTTTTTAATTCAATCATTTGTTTGAAGATTCATCTTTTTAGATTGAAAATTCAACTATTTCCTTAAAAATTCAAATTTTTTGTTAAAAATTCATTTCTTTTGCTTGAAAGTTCAACTATTTGGTTGTAAATTCAACTTTTTGTTTAATATTTAATTTTTTTGGTTGAAAATTCAACTATTTTGTTAAAAATAAAATTTCGACCCTATTTCCCCTATTTTGAGAGCTTTTCGAGTTTTGAAGTCTGGAATCACTTTTACAACAATGTTCATTATATATTTTTCCTTTGAGTTCTAACATCTTCAATTTTTTTCTCCAAATTTTATATAATAAAGCTATTCGTACTAAATAATTATTATTATATAAACACTTTAAATTCAACTGGGCAAAATGTAATTTTTAACCGAGAAAATCGGGAAATAGCCTAGACTTTTTTTGAAGTTAGAGTAGCCACTCTGAAATATGAAATATGAAACTTACAAGATCAGAAAACAAAAGCTTCTTTATTGCAATTTTATGACATAAGATAAATTAAAGTCGACTATTTTTAACTTTTATTTCTATTCGAGGAGTTCCATTTTTTACTATAATCTTCAAACACAAGTGATAAATACTGTATATAAAAGTGGTAATTGAAAATTATATTACTTTTTTCGATTAAAGAAAAAATTATAATCTCATAATTATAAGTTGATATTTGATTTTCATACAAAATTAACAAAAAACAATTTGTGGGTATAAAAAGAGAAGAATATTATTAAGTTGAATTTATTGTTATTATTTTTAAGAATTTAATTAATTATTAAGTCCGTAGAGAAAAATTAATTTTGAAGTTAAATCATTAAACAAAATATTTCTTAAATATATCTGATATTTAATGAAAGTTTAATTTTAATTTTATCACATGATCCTCAATTTTTATGAAATAAAAAAACAAATATAATTTATAAAATCCGATCTACTATGGTGGAAAAATTGTTACAAAAATTGACAAGAAACTAAAACCATTTTTACAGGTACCTACAAATAAATTCAATATATTACAACAAAAATTATAAGAAAGTACAACTTTTGTCTATTATTCGGACGAATTTATTAATTTAAAATTTATTGTTAAACTAATATTGTAATATTTAATATTTATAATCAAAATGATTTAAAGTGATCGAATTGCAACATTCTAAATATTTTTCATCCTAGGTCGAAAAAGAACAACTTGGCTGTAAAACCTGTATTTTTTTTGTAAATTCTTGTAGGAAATTAAAACTACAATAAAATAAAATAATATATAAAGAAGTACAAAATTCATCTGATTAATAGACAAAAGTTGTACTTTCCTGTAATTTTTGTTGCAATTTATTATATTTATTTGTAGGTTCCTGTAAAAATGGGTTTAGTTTTTTGTACTTTTTTCTAAAAACTATTTCTTCTGAATTAAAATTAAAAATTTTGCATAAATGAAATTTCTGCTTCATCTATAATTTATTATAGTAACAAAAGTTCTTATCAAAAATGTTTTTTTTTTTTTCATTCGTACATTTCTTCAATAAACTACAAGAATTTACAACAGCATTCTTATTACAGTTTTCCAATATTTCAAATTTAGTAAAATAATAATTGTGAAATACTGTAGTTTTCAGTAACACCTTGTAGATTTTTACAACAAAGTAACAAAAATTATTAATTAGTTAAACAAATTGTATTTTTTGTTAAATTTTTGTACAAGTTTTAACGAAAAATGTACAGCTAATCTACACCGTTTTCTTCAATAGAAATAAATTTAATTTTCGTTTAAGTAGTTCAATATAATTTGACAATAAGTGACGTTCGAATCAAGACAATGTAGCTCATGCGTAGGAGCAACTTGGATAATTATTAGAAATTTCATCAGAAAGGTTCTTGACCGCTCCTAATCAACTAATGATCATTTTAGTTTTTGCACAATAATGAAAAATGTCTTATGTAATTTCTATTTAAATTGTGACTTCATTCTTCGGCAATAATTACCACATTTATAAATTATTTTTTAAAAATATTTTCAAAATCAAATATTTCACGCAAAAATGTTTGTTATATTGCTTTTTATATTTTAAAACATACTTATGACTATACATTTCTTCCTGTCTCTTTTACAGACAATCCTTGGACTGTTTCGGAAATAAACAAAAAAATGCAGATTTCAAAACTAATTTTGAACACTAGAAAATTCAAAAGTGAATCCCAGACATCCATTGTTATCAAGAATCCCGGACTGTCTTCGCTTCGCTTCTAAGGTTAGTGGCACATTATTTATATTATTTAAGAATTAATAATAATGATTCGGTAAATCAAGTACTTTGGGGCCGTCCATTAACTACGTTACCGATTTGAGGGGGGGGGGGGTTCACGCTAAAATTACGGTTGGAAACAGGTGGGGGGGGGAGTAACGTTACGAACTTAGATAACATTTAGTACGTTCTCTGATGATAAATTTCAAAGAATTGTTTTTTTAAAGTACATTTTTTTAAATCTCTCTGTTTTTAAGGAACTTACACTTTTTCTTGTTTTTTCGCTTGAATGCCAAATAAATTGATAGAACCCAACAAGAAAAATCAACTACTTTTGGTTGAAAAGTCTACTATTATATTTTTGGTTCGAAATTCACCTCGT
>JAABKJ010002062.1:0-28854 GCA_011634705.1 Andricus grossulariae
GTTTTTTGGTACTTTATAAAACAGACTTATGGGGGTGATATTTGAAAAGTAATATTGTATTCGTATTCTATGGCTGGCTGTGAAGATAAATGTCGAATTTCAACACGATTCAGCTAATATTAAGGATTTTGAATAAAATTTACAAAAACAACTTTTTTTCTTATGGAAAATGAGTTAAACTTCATGGGGCTTGCGTCACCTGTAAATATCATTATAAAAAAAATATATATATATATATTTATTCTTATGTGGATTCGAACATATTTCCGGGCGTCATATCTAAAAATTCAACAACATAAATTTTTGGACCACCCTAATTTTCATACCTTGTCTGGTCCGTTTCCTACAAATAACGCATTTGTTCATTAAGTTTATTTATGAAAAATAAGAAATTGTCGTCTTGTCAAATATTGCGCAGCTATGTTAACAATGAGATTCAGCTGAAGAATTTTTTGCAAATTCTACAACATAAAACGGCATTCTTAGTTGAAAAATGCCTGAGAAGAAAAAAATCTCCTCATAACATTGTTCATAACAATAACAATAATTGATAGTTATCCAAGTGTTTCATAAAATTTCAAAAATTAGTTGTTCAGAGTTGATTACGCGTTAAAAGAACAACGTTGACATGTTGAAAATAGTTGTTATTGATTAATGGCAAGAAATGGCTGATAATTTAATTGGCTGTTAATTTCTGGGTGAAAAGTGGAATTTTTTAGTTCATAAATACATGAGATAGTAAAAATTTGTTAGAAAAATTCTTCTTAAATATAATGACTGTCGATTGTCATAGAAACATCCCCAAATGTTTATAAATTGGTCATTAACATTTGATTACGTTGGAAGAACCAAGCCAGTGGGTCGGAAAATAGCCCAACAGTGCATTTGTTGACTAGGTTTATTTAAATAAGCATCAATTGTTATTAATTGACTAAATATATGATAACTAGGTGTCATTGCCGAGTAATTTTTGGTCGATTTCGTAGGAAAAACTTTATTTATTACATTATAAATAGCTGATGTCGATAATGGCTC
Source organism: Andricus grossulariae (assembly GCA_011634705.1). Classification (NCBI taxonomy): domain Eukaryota; kingdom Metazoa; phylum Arthropoda; class Insecta; order Hymenoptera; family Cynipidae; genus Andricus; species Andricus grossulariae. The sequence continues at coordinate 1,036 of JAABKJ010002062.1, forward strand.
ATAAAAGTTGTTTATAAAATTTAAAAAAATTCAATAACTTTCATGAGTTGAATATGAAAACTCTTTTTATCTAAGAATTGTTGAGATTTAGTGCGAATCATGTGACAAATCACAGCCAACTCGTTTTTACCCGTAGCGCGCGGGCTAATTCGTTCTTGCGCTGAGAAATAATCAACCCGCTTTTGCTCCTGCTCTTTTCTTAGTCCGCTTTTGCTATCAGCCCCTCAGTTGACGTGACTTCTACTCAGACACTTATTGATGAGATTAAATTGTATAATTTTTTTTTATTTCATCAATTTTTTTGTTCATTTATTTAATTTTATACTTCTCTTCCTCTATAATTTTTTGAATCTTAAAAATGTGGATATAACAGATTATTTGAACGTTCGCGTGACTTCTAAGCCTCATGGAAAATTTTACTTCAGACTTTTATTAAAAAAGATTGAATTATATAATTTTCATTTTATGGAGTGAAATTTTCACTACTGGATATATTTTTTTTATTTATTTAATTTTATCATTTTCCTTTTATATTTTTTTAATGTCAAAAGATGTGAGTTGTTATTTATTTATGTAATAACTTTTTCCTTTTCATTATGAAGAAGTCACACGCTTCTAAATAGTTTTTCTGAATGTTCAAAATTGTTAAATTGAATTATCATCAAGATGACGTGACTTCTTCTCAGACATTTATTCAAAAAAATAAAATTGTATACTTTTTTTTATTTCCCGAAATTTCAATTTTTGTTTTTTCATTTATATTATTTTATACTAAGTTTCTTTTTATAATTTTTTGCATGTTAAAAATTTGTATGTTACACATTAAAGGATTATTGAATTGAGTTCCTATGTAATTATGTATTATCTTTTTACTTTTCATCATGCATAATTCACCCAATGTTTCTAAATAATTTTTTATATGTTGAAAATGATTACCCTGCTGATATTAAAAAAAAAGAGATCGTATCTTTTTGAATAATTTTGAATCTTCATGATAGAAAGAGATAAAGAAAATGTATCCTATTCTATCTCTTTGTCAATCTAAATTCACGTCTATCTTTTTCAATACCTTCTTTTCTTCTTCATTTCATCATTTCATACGTCTATCAGCGTCTATCTTTTTCTATCTCTTTGTGAATCTAAATTTACTTCTATCTTTTTCAATTCCCTACTCGCATTCCCCCCAAAATTAAAAATGATAACAATAGATACTCTTTCTCTTTCTCACTTATGAACATTCATAAACGGCCATCTTTTCACTCGATTTCGACTGTGTACTGTTCTGTTCTAATTTCTTTCGCCTAATCGCCAATGATCATGCCTCACGAGGAACAATAGAATTCATATAATCAGTACGCTCTAAGAGAAAGTTTCGCAGAAAAATAAACTAGTTAGCTCAGTTCAACGTGACAGTGAGATTAAGCAGCAAAATTGGGAGTGCAATGAACCTCAAAGTTATAGCGTGTGACGATAATCTTAACGTTTGTGACTTCTCGATATATGTTCTTTTATAGATTTATTAAGAAGGATATTTATATCCTCTGATTTTATATAAAAAGATAAATTAGCATAGAGAATGGCCTGATTTTAAAAATCCCTAACTCCAGAATATTGAACACTCTTTTTGAATATTATATTTTTCAGTTTAATATAAGTTTTATTTTATATTATTAGTTAGTATTATTATAGTCCCAAACTTTTAGAATTCAAACAAGAATTTATATTGGAATTTTTTTGGTTTTTATTATAAAAATCAGCACTATTATTATTACTATTATTATTACACAGTAGGGTAGGGCAATAATTGCCCAAAGTACTGCGGTAAAACCTATTGTACTATACCCGAGAATTTAACCATCTCCCACGAGGTCAGTCTTTACCATAAAGGCATACACTGATTTGCATCACAATCACAAAGTTTGTGATAACCTGTCTCCTCAGGAAAATCACACTTTCTATCAAGAGGGTTATCTCCAATCCTCATGTTAGTCAAGTGTTTTCTCATTCTGCAGTGTCTAGTAAGCATCCCTAAAACGACATTAATCTACCTTCTTTCATGATCAATACTTTATTAGTCCTCTTTGAACATGTGCCAGATATGCAATTCTTAGTATGCTCCTTTTGCCGGTTTGTACGAGATACCGCAGTAGCGTTTCGGGCAAATCAGGGGTTGTGAAGCCAATTCTATTTGTTCGATAGACTTGATACTGACAGGTATAGCACCCAGCAAACTGGTCAGATCCGCCTTATAAGTATCTCAATCAGTTGCCTCAGGGCCTTTGAACATCAGGTCTGTCGGCTGTCGAAAAAAGCATATATGTCTATGATTCGATAGGGACGTATCCGACGATACATGCCATCCCTTGAATACTTCCATAATACTTATCAAATATAAGGTCAAATCAATTACTTTGCGACATCTAGATGTCATGAAGGTACGCGTATCACCCCGATTTAATAAAATTGAATCAGTAGTTAAGAGGTAATCTAATAAGGACTCACTCCTATGGTGGGTGTCCTTAGTACCCCAAGTCAAATGATGTGCGTTAGCATCTCACCCGAGGAGCAATGGCCATCCTTTAACACAGCAATATTCCACCAGATTTCGCCATTTCTCAGGTGCTCAAGATAGCAGACGCTCCTTTAGCGAGGTGAAGGTTTATCTGGATGAAATCCAGATTGGAAGGGGGACATCTAGTGTCCATTCTAACCTCCAATTGTCTTCTCCACCTTTTCCGAAAACAAATCCGGTGCTTTGTCTACGGGTGTAACTTGGATTTTAGAGAGAATCTTCATATTCATCCTCTCCAACCCATAGTCAGGCCTGCATTTGATCTTATCAAGACTCTCGACCACTCCCGGCTCTGCAGTTATTACAAGTTGGGTAGCTAGTCTACGCGTCTAGACATCGATAACCTTCCATCCTAATATTTTAATGGTTGGGTTTTATTTTGCTATCCTTTTAAGTACTGCTCTTAATTCCACGGATACACTAGGAATCCAAGCCAGCGGCTTTACTGGCCTTGGGAGGTCTTTGCTGTCGATCACTTTGATCTTAGCTCTCACCAAGGTTGTAATCCGCCAACAGCTTCAATGAGCCAAGTTTGAGAGACTTCGACGGCACGCCATCGATTTGTTTCTCTAATGCCGCTTTAACTGCCCTGGTTTGGTCGTCATCGAGTTTTGTTACTGGGAGCCCCTGGGCGACTATGGCCACTTTCAGTTGACTTTGAAGAGCCTGGCTATAAAAGTCTGTTGGAATGCTCAGCTGTATCTTTTTCTGTTCTCCGAGTTCATTCTGTGAGCTGCTATCAGGATGACCCCTCTTTGGAGTCCCCAAGTGGCTAGCTGTCTGTCGTGGTTTTTCCGTTTGGTTTTACCCCCCGGCATTAGTATTGCCAGAGTTGCTCCCAGGTGGTTCCCCACTTATAGATTCCGAAGTATGTTCTAAGGCTGCTTCGGTAATTTCCATCTTCACAGGGGAAGATGCTTTTTCCAAGGGCGTCATTATCGAATCCCCCTGGGTATTTTGTTTTTTATTCATTTTGGAATAACTCATTTTGTTCACACGAGTAACTAGGAAAATTAAAGGTCCGCCTCTGCAAAGCGCCTCATGCAAAGTTAAGACTGATTACTCGGGGAGATCGTCCGGTATCCCCGAAAGGCCGTTAGAATACCTTCGTACACCTAGGTGCCAAAGTGTCATGGGCACGGTCACTCTGCACCCATGGCTTAAGGGGGATGCCGCATCGAGTGAGACACTCAATGAATATTCATTCGTAGGCCACCACACCAACAAAGGGCTGTTTTTTCGTCACTATGTGGGCCGAAGGCCCTTCCCGTCCCAATTCCAAATTGGATGTCATTCCGGGAGGCACCTTGTCCCGGAAACCCAGGAGAGTCCGTTTATACGGATCCTTTCACACATATCCATACACATGCAGGCCGACGTCCGTTTGACCCCCTTGTCCCACACGCTTAAGCTTCCCCACCAACTACAAGGTGTTACAGTCCCTATGTGAAGAATCGGGACTATACAAACGTTCCTAAGTATCTTTCATTTAATTTCGTAAATTTTGAATTCGATATCTCATTTCGTGTGGACGAAGGTTTTCAAAAAAAATGACAGGAAGCTTGGGCACGTCGGTCCGTTGTGGATGTTGAGCGGGCAATTAAGGAAGATATAAGAAATATATCTATTTGTGTACAATTTTGTACGTCATATTCTTTACGATGTAACATGGTATATAAGGTAATGTGGCACATCAACTCTACGCTTTTGATTGGGGTAGTATATTTTAGGTCATATGCGAAAAAAATGCGGTGATATGACATGGGATAATATAACATATGAGAAACAAAGAGCAATATGTCACATTGAGTAATATGGCACATGATGTATTGTTACGCGCCTTGCATGTAAAAGCAAACTCAATTTTAATTTCTTTAGTTTGGCCCTATACCAAAAAGTGAGAAATACGAGTATCTTACTCAAGCGGCTCGTAACGTGGGCACCTCAATAACACTGACGAGTCAGGATCCTGCTGCCCATGTAAAATTTAATTTTGCACGGGAATTAGAAATAAAATTCGCATTAATAACTACACATAATGTTTAAGACAATAGTAATAAGAATTAAGGTATAAACCTCCATAAATTCAAAAGTTACACACTCAAAGAAGGTTGTAGAAAGAAAGAGAGGAAGAAACGGAAGAAAAGTCGTGCTCATACAGACAACTTGTCTTCTGGTTATTCGTGCTGCTATCGACATAAAGGCATTGTTGCAAGCATCTATGCGCTCGTCGACTCGTGGTCTAAGCCTATCCTTCCTCCTTCACTTCTCCCCTTCCCTCTCCTCGACAACTCGACTTAGCTGACCAAAGTGCAAAAACTCCCATGCTGCTTAAAAAATACCAACATAAATGAAATTCTGAATCAGAACAACCGCCAACATATTTCATAAGTATCGATCCTAGACAGGGAAATATAAAAGTATACTCCTAACCCTTACTAAAATTAAGTTTACTCGATTCAGCGAGTCATTTGATGAAAACAGCACATGATTGCGTTCGATTACTTTGTACGTACATTCGCAGCGAATCATGGTCAGCAAATTTCATCTTTACCTAGCAACATAAAAACCTGATTATCAAAAATCCCCACGAAATGATTTTTACCACGAGCAGATGAGCTGCAACATTTTGCAGCCTGACGAAGAACGCATCCGCTATACCGTGAAAAGAATCGCAGATAAACTTAAAACAAAACGAAGAACGAGAGGGAAATTTTCTAGGAAAGATCGTAGTTTAAAATTAACTAGGAAAAGAATAGAGAAAAGGAGATTTTTCAAAAGTACTGTCCCTTTCCTTGCTCAAAACAATCTATCTCTTTTTTCTCTTTACGACCAGTCTTCCTTGGAGATTGTAATATAAAACTACCCTACGATTGGTACTGTATAACTGTATCGTTTTAATACAAAATTTTATCATTTTTTGTAAACTTTTCAACAGTGCACCTCATTTTATAATGAACCTTTGTCCCTTCTTAAGTTTATCCCCCAGACATAAGCATGACTATAGCTACAGCGTTCCCAGTCCGAGAGTAGTAATAAACGAAACCCAGTAATAAACACGAATTTCATGTAAAATAAAAATTCGGCAGATTGTAAAGCCTTCACGTACCTCATGTCAAAATTCCAAACTGGTAATTAGTAAAGGACAAAGAAGGATTTTCAGTTAAATTAACAATAATTTCGATCATTCGTAACAGTGACGTATTACATGGCGTAATGTGACATATCGTGTCTATGTTTTTTGTTAGGGTAGTATATTTAGGGTAATATGTCACATTATTTAGTATGACACAAGGGGTAATGTGGTACGTAAGACAATGTAGCACATAGGGTATCGTGCCATAAAGGGTCCATGCTTTTGAATAGAGTAGTATATTTGTATTTGTTTGTATACTTATTCATGAAAAGTTTCTAGGGCTAGTTAGACCTATAAGGAATATAAGGTACATATTACAGACCAAATGTGACATCAATCGATTTGACGATTGAAGTAAAGAAAGGTATTCAACAAGAGTAAATAAATAAATTAAAATACACATAACTTGATGCAGCCTATGAACTTCTGGATACTGTAAGTGTACATACTTACATATGTCAAATAAGTAACTAAAACGGAGTTTTCTACAGTGGTATCGTAAAGGTGCATTTCTAATTATTATAGGTAGTGTGTTCCAAATACAATTACCATGAATAATAAAAGACATTTGCATTTAACATGTGCAATGCGGCTCAATTTTCAGCACTGTTTTTCTTTCACGGAGTCTGTAATGTATCGGCTAATCTTTTTTACTAAAATGGAAGAGGTTGAAAAAGTAATGCGCAGCTTCATTACTGAATGCACTATACAGCAAGTTGCTAATAAAATTGTTTTCTTCTTTTGGCTTAATCTTGGTTTTTATGAGGATAAGTAGGAGGATACTATTAAAAATAGGAAATTATTCTTTATTCCTGTTAAGCTATTGGAAGAATGTAAAGTTTTTCCTCGAAATATCGAAACCTTGTTCATTCCAAGTAAAAGTGCCATTCAGATTATCGCCTGAATCTTTCACGGATTCCACAAAGGGGTTGCTGCGACTATCGATCAAGGGACGAGGTAGGGTTGCAATTCTTTCAATTAATGGAGAGGAAGAAGGTTCCACGATTATAGTAATTGTTTTAGCACGTTTAATAGTGAGACCATTTGTCAAGACCCCCTTAATCCGGAAAGGTAAAGTTTAAATTGTCATCATATTTCTGGTAGTGGCACTCTCAAAGTTCTCTACCAAGATCCGAGGTATAAATATCAAATAAAGTGGTTGCAGGAGTGGATCGCTGAGGTACACCACTCTTAACCACCTTACAATCAAACTGCTCGCTATTGCTAATTTGCATTCGTTCAGAACGATTACTAAGATCAGATTCGAACCATTTAACCACCTGACTAGACATGTTAAGGGATTTGAGCTAAGTCAATGGTAGATTATGGACAACTGTATGAAATGTTAAAAAAAAAAAAATAACAACCGTTATTTCCCTTCTATCAATTGACAGTTTTAGGTCCGGAGTCACCTTAAGTGAAGCTGTAAGTGTACTATGCTTGGCGGATGATAGCCTCTTTCCAGGTATCAGGAAATATTCTCACCTGGGGAGATGCATTATAGATATGAAAAAGAGTCGGAATAATGACTGGTAAAGCAAGACGAATCATTTTGATTGAAAATCCATCAGAACCTTGAACATTTGATTGGACGATTATGATATTTCAGAAGAGAAAAATTTGATATCATCAAAAGTAGAGGGAACTAAGGACGGGGAAGAAGTGATGTTTCTATGTTCTGCAGGGGAAAATTTTTGGCAGAAGCCTAACTTTCAGGGAGAATAAGTCCAAGCTATCTTAAGAGAAGCCAGATGCTTTCATTTTGATTCTTTTTTCATAGAATTCAAATTATATTAATTGTATAAATCCTTGATTTTCGTTTGTACTCAGATACTTAATTTACGAAATTCGGCTTGAATAATACTATTTTTTGTTCCCTTAGCAAATCTACGTTTTCATCTCATTCCTTCTTTAAATGTTTAATATAAGAAGTAATCCAAGGAGTGGAGTTGTTTTCTGTTTACAGGATGACTGTTTTCGAAAAAAAAACGCGAAAAAATATGCTACGAATAAAGCTACTCCAAGTACTCTAGTAGAGGATAGTCTAGGGGCTTCCATAAAGCACGTAGCACTCTTTCTCCTTTACTCTATCTGTGCCTTCCCTGTATCCTGAGTCTTCTTGTCCAAACGCTACCTGGTGTGTGCCTCCTTGACAAGAGGGTACCAATGTACCCCCTACGAAGATAGTATAGTAGTAATATAGTAGTTGTAGTAAGCAGATACAGATACTCAGAGACATACCTGACGCGGTTCTCTCTCGGATATCGGACGAGTCAAAACCAATTTTTATGTCACAATGTCCTCTGCCCACCTATTACGTGAGAAAATTTATTTACTTGGATATTACTAGTATAAAATATCTGGAAATAAATTGCCATCAAATGAAGACGTTTTAAGTGTATTATTTTTCAATCTTCGTTTTACGAAGTTAACTTTACGTGAAAATGCCAGACTAGCATTACAGGAGGTTATTGTTTTTTGAGAGAAAGCCCGAATTCCAACTCAGGAAGTGAGAAACTGCATCTCAAAATTAGAATTTTTGTACCAAGAATGGAATTGCACATACGAACGCTTTGGAAAATATTTCTATAGAAGAAGATAAGTAGTTTTTAATAAATTGAAGGTTACAGGGTCAACAAGAGTTCGTGTTCGGAATCGATTACAAGGAACTTCTAAGAGAAAGAAAAGTTGCTGAACGGGAAGAGACAGCGTTGATGAGAAAGGAACGAAGCAATCTAAAAACTGAACGGCTAAGTGAGTAATGTATTACAAAATTTGCAACCATGCAATACTCGTAATTATTTTTACATTTTAGTTTTTAAATTTAATTTCGCCTCCTTAAATTTCTTCTCTTTCTTTTGAAGATGAAACTGTCGAATTTAAGTCATCTGCAAGCAACAGCAGTTTGGAATCGGGTACGGATATAAATGTATCAGCTGCTGGAAAATCCCCTGATAATATAGTGGTAGGACGTCCTCTCCCCGAAGATGCAGAATTGGAATTTCCATCACCAAAAGCAAAACGGGCGAGAGGGAGCCATACTCTAGTGACTCCTAAGCTTTCTGCGGCGTCAGATGAATGTAAAATCAGTGACAGGTATGCAGTTCATGTTCTGATTGCAACTACGGAGGCACTAGGCCATGATGTCCATGATTCTTTCATCAAAAGGTCATCTATTCACAGTGCGAGAGGAAAAATACGGGAAGAAAAGCAGTGCATTAACATGAAATTGCAAGCTGCTGTCGTGCACTGGGATGGTAAGTTACTTCTAGCGTTAACAGGTAAGAAGACCGTTGATCGACTTCCTGTGAGTCTTTTGAATGGCGACGCTGAGCAACTTCTTGAAGTGCCTGTACTGTAATCTGGAACTGGAAAAAAGCAGGCATCTGCTGCTTGTGAAATTCTTGTTGAGTGGGTTCTCCAAGATTGTGTTGAAGTATGAGTTTTTGATACAACAGCATCGAATACCGGAAGTTATAGAGGTGCGTGCGTTTTAATACAAAATTTTGTAGAAAAAGATCTTTTGTACTTTTCTTGTAGACATCATATACAGTAGAAGTCCGATAAGTTTCTCATTTCGGGGCTGCAGGGGCGGAAAACTCCATGAATTGCGGACTTATCGGATGCATTCTCTAGTAGCACGACATCAGGTGCACGCATGCGTAAGAATGATGCGCAAATCATGAGCAAAATAGCACACGTAGTGGGAAAACCCCAATTAGTGTGCGTTCCGTGCGTGTGATGACGTTTTAAGGGGAGTGTACACTTATCGGACGGCAACTTATCGGACTCGTACTGTATATGAAGTTATTCTTGGAAGCATTTTCAAAGAAAAAATGGGCAGAACTACAGGTCCGACTGTATTCATCTTCAAAAAGTTACAAAAGACTTCGTCTGCAATCAATGCTCATAATGTGGATCAGGGATTGGAAACGAAAACGGCAAAGGACACTTTAATCAGGGCGACGTATCTCGAATCCTTGACTTCGTTAAAAAATACTTTTATGGAACAGCAGCCTAGAGAGGATTATAGGAAATTTTTGGAATTAGTAATATTTTTCCTTGGCAAAGTACCACCTCGTGGACTAGTTTTCCGTATTCCAGGGGCCATCCATCATGCGAGGTGGATGGCAAGAGCTATTTATTGCTTGAAAATGTTTCTCTTTCGTCGTCAATTTGTATTAGCTCTGGAAGAAGAGAATGCGATATGTGATCTTTGTATTTTTATTGTTAGTCTGTACGTCGAAGCATGGTTTTGTGCGCCTTCTGTTACTGAAGCACCTTATTTGGATTTCAGGGTTTTGCTTAAACTTTGTAAATATCAAGCTGTCGATCCCGCTATCTCTCGTGTAAATCGAAAATCACAATGGTCAATGCTTTGAATTGCGAAACAGAATCATCGAATGAGAATATGAAGTGAGTAGAAGTTCACATCGATGAAATCCCGCAAATTATTAGCAATGGAATCGAGAAATTTGTTTCTGCGGACACCAAACGATGTTTCGGGAGATTTAACTTGAATGATGAATTCCTTAGGACAGTATGTGCTTCATATTGTGAGTGAATATCGTCGAAGGTTCTCAGGTTATAAAAAAGAGTCATTGTGTAAGCGTCAATATTTGTAGTAAAAACAAATTATTTTTGAATTTTGCTCAGAAAAGTTTTGTCATACGAGAAAAAGTCATTATCAATAATAGGTGCATTTTGAATAGATCTAAAACTTTTGTATGAAGCCTTTTTTTACATAATTAAAATTTTGCAAAATAAACAAATAAGATTGATTTTTTCTTCAATTCGTGGTTTTTTTTATGTTCAAGGGCCATGGGGCACCCTTTCCCTTAATTTGATTAAGCTCAACTTTTGCAGAAATTATTTTCACTAAAATGGAACCAAACTGGGGGGTAACGTAAAGAAAATTCGATTTTTGAAAATAAGAGCCACCCTAATGTGTTATACTAGATGACGGATTAAAGGAGAACTGATATTGGATGCTAATAAAATCATGGTTTGAGAGGAATGAGATTGAGTGTTGAGTGAAGAAGATCACCTTATCTAGATCGTCAACAATCCTCAAGCCAAGCAATGTATGATGATGATTTTAAACAAAGAGTTAAATTTGTTCTAGCATTGAAATTTGTATTTGGGTCACCGTTGAGTACAATGTTATTATAATTAGGTATAATGTGAAAAATGTCTGTCTCAAGTTTCCTGCCATACGAGGCATTAAAAGGTTTGTAAATCACAACCATCATCAAACTGTCCTGAGGCGACGATACCTTGATAAAAAGGGACTCTGCAGTAGGGTGATTGGGAAAAGGGCTCACTTCTACTCGTAGACCCATTAACCTGACATGAATATAGAGACAGACCCTACCCCCTCTTATCTCACCTCTATCTCTACGGAAAAGTGTATAATGGCCAAGTGCTACGATACTCAAGTAAATATGAAGCGTAAGCCACGTCTCTGACGCGGCTATGATGTGATACGAAAAGAACATAAAGCGATGTTAGAATTCGTGGTGATAAACAGGGAAAGACTAAGCGTTTATGAAACAAATATTAAAAGTTTTCATTTTGAGAGGGACCGGTAAGTTTATGTATGGTTAGATATAAAAGTTTATCAAATATTATACAATATTGTACGGTCTTTTCCATCAAAAAAGTACAAAATTGTCCTCAGGTCGCTACATTAATGTATCTCGGTTGTATGATGTGTAGTTTGCGTGCAAGTTCCGGTTAAGTGGACAAGCAACTTCGGTGATAAAGTCTCTTCGACTTGCATGTTGGTGGCAGTAGTGAGACCGTGTTTGCTGACAGGTGGTAACAGGTTTCACAGAATTTGTGTTGAAGGTGTGATTGGAGGGAATAAAGAGGGATAAAGCAAAAATTTGGAGCGGGAAGCGGCAAAAGTCTTGAAAGACATCTATCGATGGCAGAAGGTACTGCATGGAGAGGACCCAGTTACCGTCGGAAGAGCAAATCGTAGAGAAGCGGGAGTTAGGCATCGAGAGTGCTGACAGTACTGGTTGTGAAGTAGACAAGGAGGAAGTTTTTTCACACGTCACAATTGCTAAGAGTGCGTGGACCGGTGTCTAGCAGCGCATCGAGGAATGGGAAAAAGCAGAACTGCGGGAACGAACGAACCGAGAAGGCAAGGGAGAGAGCGTCTATCACGCGTGAGGTGGAGGATCTCTTGAAGAGGAAGAGAGACCGCCAAGAGAGTTCGGGGAAAAGCGCGTTAGAAAGTCCGTTCAAGAGAAGTACGAGAACACGTAGGTCGCCTCGAAAAAAAATAAAGGGGCAGTTGGAGAAGGAGGCATTAGGGATGCTGCTAGGCGAGATCAGGGGACCGACGGAAGATGTAAGGGGGGACTAAGAAGCAGATGGAAGGTATGAGGAAGGACCTGAGGATTAGAGATAAGTAATGGGAAAAGGAGGTAAAAGAGCTGAGGGATAGAGTAGAAGGAGTAGAGAAAATAAGGAAAGAAAACAGAATTCAAATAAAAGCACATGAAAGAAATTGGGGCGTGGAAGGACATGGGAGAGAGCCAGACTGAAGGTATTTGGGACAGGGTAGAGAATATGATAGAAGAAAAAGTGGAAGAGCGTAGGAATAAAAAGGAGGAGAGGACAGATAGGAAAAGGATAAGGGCAATGGAGTTGAGAATGCTGAGAAAAGAGAAGACAGACCGAAGGAATAATATTGTGATACGAGGGTTGACGTCAAAAAGCCGGGAGGAAAGGGAGGGGGTCGATGCGCTGCTACGGGACATAAGGTGGGTTCAAGGCAAGTTAGGGAAAGTTGTGATGGAGGAGAGAAAGGAGAGGGAAGTGGTGGTTGTGGAATTGGAGAGCTGTGAAGAGAAGTTAGGGGAAATGAGAAATAAAAATAGGATAAAGAATAAGGGGTAGGGTATCTTAAAAAAAAAGTAGCCAAGAAAATGTAAGTGTGGTACGAGGAGAAAGAGGTGTTAAAGGAATTGCAGGGGAATTTGTTTCGCAGCAAGTAGGGGTGTGGTTAGGCAGAGTGGAGGAGTAGTGAAGGTGCTGTACTAGAACGCAGCAGGGATAAAGAAGAAAGATGAGGATTTTTGGAGGTATATCCAGCAACTTGATGTTGTGGGACTGGTAGAGACGTGAGTAGAGAGAAAATAATGGAATAGAATAGAGCCAAATTTTCCAAGGGGGTATAGGTGGAGGCAACAGGAGGAGGTCAGAGTGGGAAAGAAAGGAAGGGCTAGTGCGGGAATTAAAGCGGGGGTGAGGAATGGATTAGAGGAAGAAGGTCGTGGAGAGGAAGAGAGGGAGGGCGTGCAAATGAGGGCAGTAAAGGTGGGAGGGTTAACCTGTAAGTTTGTGACAGTATATAATAAGGATGGGATGGAAAGTGTTAAAGAAAGGGTGGACAAATTGCTAGGCGAAAGTGAGGATGACATAGTGGTACTGGAAGGGGATTTAATACGAAGATAGGGAGGTAAGTGGGCCTGCACAGGGAAGAAGAGAGCTTCGGAAAAAAATCGAAGGATAAGATGATAAATAAGGAAAGCAAGAATTTTGGGTTATCGGTGATAGGCTAGGTAGTCATAAATATGCAAGGGTGGGAGGAGACAGAGAGATTCGCGGTATAAGGAAGGGTAGAATCAGACCATCAGACATTAGGGTTGTGGATAAGGGGGGAGGGCAGCGGAAGGCTAGATGGGGAAGAAGTCTCGATGGGGGAGAGGGTAAGCTGGACGAGGGAGGCAATGGAGAAGTTTCAGGAGCAGCTAGGGAAGGTACGCTTTGAAGGGGAGTCGGTGGAAGAGATATGGGAGGATTTTAAAGACAAAGTCAAAGGGTGTGTGCAAAAGAAGGTATTCAAAAAGAGGAAGAAAGGGATGGTAAAGCCGTGGTGGGATAGGGAATGTAAAAAGATGAAGAGGAAGGTGAAGAGGAAGTACAAGAAGTGGAAAGAGGTAACTGCGAAAATGGAGGAGTACATAGAAATGAGGAAGGGGTTCAGATTTATGCGTGAGAAGAAAGAACAGGAAAGGGAGAAAGATCTTGAAGAGAAGTCGGAAAGTGTTAAGACATAGGGGTACATGTGAAAGATAATAAATAGGTTTAGGAAGCTTAGAGTAGGGATAAGCGAGAAGATAGGGAGTGAAGAGTGCAGGGAGTTTTTTAAAGAAACGTTTCAGAGCTCAGATTCACGGAAGAGGGATGCTGAGAGTAGAAAAACAAGGAAGGCAGAGAGGTAGGTGTCAAATGACAAAGAGGTAGAAAAACAGACAGGCTCGGTCAACTCTGTACAGGGATATAGCGAATTTTTAGGAATAGGGTGAAGGGACTAAGAGGCATTGAGGGGTGCGATATTACTTTTCCGGCCCATCGCAGATGGCTGAAACTTTCAACGCCAATGGGTGGGGCGATGTAAGAAGCGCGTGCGCGGCAAATTGTTTGTATTCAACACATGTAAGGAAGGGGCATACACATATACATGAAGACCAACACATGCACGCGTTTGTAGTTCTCCGGACCATCACAGATAGCGCTGAATTTTGCCATTTATTTCACACAGAGTTGAACGAGCCGGAAAACAGATAAGGAAGATAAAAAGGTCAAAGGCACCCGGGCTGGACGGAGTAGGGTATGAAGCGTGACTGTTTAGTACACACGAGTTTAGGGAGAGTCTGAAGGAAGTAGAGAAGAGAGTATAGGGGGAGGGGCCAAAAGGGCAAAGAGAGGTGTTAATAGTGCAGGAATTAGGGCGGGTAGGAGCATTATTGACAATATCTACGTTCTGCAGCACGTGGTGGATAGAGAGTTAGCGATGAAGGGGGCGAAAATGTACGCGTTTTTCGTGGACCTCAAAGGTGCTCGTCCTTCGCTGGATAGGGGAGGTTGTGAGAGGCACTGGAGGAGAGGGCTGTGGGAAGAGGCCCGATCGAGAGGGTAAAGGAGATATATGAAGAGACCAAAGATAAGGTAAGAGGAGGGGAGGGGATTTCGGAGGGTTTCTGGATGGATAGGCGTTTAAGGCAGGCGTATCCGGTTAGCTCAACCCTTGTTGCGATTTTAATCGCGCATATGTAAAGTAAGCTAGAGGCCGGAGTAGTAGGAGGAATTAGGGTGGAAGGGGTTAGAATTTGGTCACTCGCGTTTGCAGGTGACATAGTGTTGCTGGCAAAAATCGAGGAGGCTTTAAAGGAGATGATGAAGAGGTTAAAAGATACCTGGATAAGAATAGGTTAGAGCTAAATGCGAAAAAGTCCAAAGTGATGGTGTTTGGGGAAAAAGGTGGAAGGGATAAGAGTGAGGAATGGAAGTGGATGAAAAAGGCGGTGCAAGAGGTTAAAGAGTTTGTGTAAGTGGGCTTCTTGTTTCGGAGAAATAGGGGAGTGGATGGTCACATAAAAAAGAGAGTGAGGAGGGCAAATGTAGTGATGAGGCAGGTATGGGGGTTGGGAATGAAGATATTTGCGAATGATTTCGAAAGGAGAATGAAATGGTTTGACCAGCTAGTGATGATTGAGCTATTTTATGCCACTTCATGGAGTAGAGGTTTGGGGGTAGAAGGAAAGTGAAAAAGAAATGTTTGGAAGAGGGGGGAAGTAAGAAGGTTATGGGGTGATGGTGGGAGAAGGAGAATAGAGGATAAGAGGGGAAGATGAGGGTTGAAACAGAAAGGCATTTCAGAAGTGATGGGCTGCAGAGAAATGAAGTGAGAATGTTGCATGAAAAGGGGAGAAAGGTGTATGAGGTGGTGAAGAAGAACGGCATGCAGAGATAGAAGGCAGAAGGGGAGGAGAGAATAAGAGCGTCAAGATTCAATGTGAATTACGGACGTATTATGCTAAGGTAGAGAGCGCAGTATTTGTGTGAAAAAGGAGAGAAAGGGAGTCAGGCGCTTATCGCGAGGATGGGGTGCGGGAGCATGGAGCGTTTTGATAGGTTCTAGCTTCCTAGGAAGAAAAGAACGTGTGAATTATGCGGGAAGGGGCATGCAAGGATTGAACACTGGCTAGAGGATTGCGAGGCAGTAGAAAGGAGTGAGATTAGCATAGAGGTATTACTACATGAAAGAGGGGACAAAAGGGCAGTTGCATGGGTGAAGGGGCCATTGGGTGACATGAAGAAGAGAAGGAAGGAGGAAGAGGAATGGAGAGGAAAAAATTGTAAAGAGGAGAGGAAGTAAATATAAGAAATTGTAAATATTTTAAATAATTAGCAGATAAGTATTAGATAGTAACCGCGGAGGAAGACGTTGGCAGTGAGAGGCAAGATTAAAGCTAGGGACATGCGGTCGTAGAATTAAGGTAGCATTACGGTGTGGATGGATGTTATTTTGTATGAAATAATTTTAAAACAAATTCTGTAGAATATAGAGGTTGTAAATAAGGCAATTTTTCAGGGCTAACAGGCCGAAAAATGGACGTTTATCTATCTATCTATCTGATGAAGTCTCTTTCACCTTTTTCTCATGCGTCACGATGTCAGGTAGATTGGCTCGAATATCATAGCCGCTAAATCATTATGTCTCTGCGTGTACACTCTATGAGCTATTACGCGAAAACCCTTAATAATGTGCTCGATGGATCACTTGGTATCTTAACACAATCGGCACCTGTCAACTGCTTCCTGATGGAACACTTGCTTGTGTTAATTTCTGGTGCTGGCAACTCTGTCCTGAATCACAAATACGAATCTTTTCGTTTCTAGAACAAGTACAATCTTTTTGAGCAAGATATTGGATACCTCGCTATCTACTTCATATTGATATAACATTTTGAGGTGGTCGCCGTCGATAGATTTTTGTCTTCATTGCGTTTTCAATTTCTTTATAGTTTCTGCCCTGTTATCCAATGACTCTTCTGAGGTCAAATTCAAGTGCGTGAACATGTGCAACATCCTGCTTGCTGTTAAAATAATTTCGCAGCTGTATAACTGATTATTTATAAAATAGATTAACACCTGCAATGCCCCTACCTCCTCTATGCCGTAGTAAGACTACCTTTTTAATTGTCAAATACTATGGTGCATTCTATGCTTGGTCATTTAAACACCGATGTTTCCGTTTATCCTGTCACGGTCGAGGTTCGAACATTTGATGAGCTCAAAGTAACATGAGAGAACAGAGATAGCATAGGTATTGATAGCCCTGTTATTGTTGACCGAGTTATTATTCTTATAGCATTAAGCTAGATCCCATTCGGGTAAACGTAACTCGTTCGGTTTATTATTTATTATATTACTAGGGATCAAGAAATTTATATGGTAAGAAGAAGTAAGGAATGTGTAGGAGAAGGGATAATATTTAGATCAATATAGAATTCTCGTATTACTTATTCAAGCCGCACACTCCTTTCACGAAATCGCTCCGACAAGGGTCGCTGATAAGTCTGTCTAGCAAAGCACCCCAGGTTGAGAGCTGACTGATAAACCTAAAGGCAGATCCACATACACTTTACTTCAATCACATCTTGTAAGCAAATCTCATCATGATGACCCGTTAGTATCCAAGATCATTCGTTTCAAGCGTTTATCACCATGCTGAAATAGAACCTTTGCGTCCTTTACATCCATACATGTTTTCATGTAAGCTCTTGTGTTGCTATGGCTCTTTACATATTGTCGCTGTAGATTCTCATTCAAATATTCGCACCATTTGTTCTTGGTCTGCCTCTGGATACGCTGTCGTTTACTTTGCCTAAATATACTTGCTTTGTCAAACGTTCTCCATCCATTCACTCAACATGACCACTCTATCTTAAGAAATTTCTTTCACTTTTGTCAAACAGTATTTCTTCTACAAGGGTGTGGAAGAAATACTGTTACAAGTATTAACAAAGATCCCTCAATGTCAAAGACTCTTGGTATATCCAGGTCTCGCTACGGTGCAGCACACTGGGTGCAAGTACATACTTATATATTGCAATTTTAGCTTTATTGGACTCATTTTTACTTCTGTTGATGGCTCCTATACTCCCAATAACGTTTATACCCTCATTTAGGCGCCTGGATACCTCTCTATCAATCTTTTCGTCATTAGTAAAGAAACTTCCAAGATACAAGTAATTACAAACCAGTTCTATCGTCTCTTTGTCAAAGACAACGTTGCATATTTTTTTATTATACCTTTTTTCAAACAAAATAATTTTCTCTTTATTTCGGTTAATCTTAAAACGATTCATCCGTGGACTGATTCTGCTGTAACAACCTTATCATCTACAAATGCTAATCCATGCGTCTCCACAGTCTCGAGATAAACACCGCAGGGTCCCACTGGGAGCAACTGCCATCTAAAAATGACACCGGCTCCCAGTAGTACCGCGGTAAATTACACTCGTGGCCACGTCTCACAACCATGAAATGGGTGGTGACATGACACGACAAAATCACAACGACAGGCCGGCGAAACCCTCGTGTGTTTCGAGAACATGAAGCGACCCAAGAATGACAGCCTTCAGCATCCATCTCGCAAGTGCCTTGGCATATTTTTCGCAATCGGGTATGGCTTCAAGGTTACGAACCAGTGATAGTTTCGCACCTCCGAGATCACCTATCACGAGGACAATTACTTGTACCTAATATTTTGGGTACAGTGGTTGCAGCTCCCTTTGAAGTTGTTGATATCTTTCCTCCTTTTCTTTCTCCTTGGCAGTGATGTATTCGGATAGAGCCGAGAATTCGATCACGAATATATTTCGTTTCTGGAAGTCTTGCAAAACAATATCAGGCTTCGAGTGTGCAAAGGAGAGGTTTGTAATTGATTACGGTTTTCAGGGTCCCTGAGGTGGCTATGGTTCTGGTTGATTGTTGCACTGGAGTTATTATGGCTCGTGGTGATTCATCACCCTTTTGTTCTGTTACTAAATTGGGGAAAAGGATGTTTTAGAGTGTTTGAAGGAGATTCTACTTATTCTGGGACATCTGCGTATTTATTTTCTTCACTAGTTTCTTCATTACTAGCTTCTTGAGTTTCGAGTTTATTTAGTTAGTTCGTCTTCAGCCCGGTTTATACATGAGTTTATTCTTTGATCGAATTCCGTTTCACTATCTAGTTCTAGTTCCTCGACGGTTTCTATATTAAATTTTTATCTTGATCCCGTTCCTTTATAATCAGTTATCTGATATTGCGCAACTTTTGACTCTTACAATGGAGTTTGCTATATGTAGTTTTATTGGGTCTATAATTTAAATTCTACCCTGGGTCAATTCTGTTATGTCTATCGATTCATCTTTATTAACTAATAATTCTTCGTCTCAAGAATTTAATTTTATAATATTAATATCGGCTCTTGTATCGATTAGGAAGGAAACTTTTGTTTTATTGAAACTAAGGGATGAAAAATCTACAGCTGGAGATTCTAGATTGAATTCTCAGTGACAGATTTTTCTCGTTTCGTTAAGATTCGTGCGCTCGTTTGACGATCTTCTTTTGCCTCGCCTGTCGCTGCGTCCCTGTGGCGAGAGGAATTAAGGTTGAAATCCGTGTGGAATTGAGGGTTGATCTCATAATGCTGAAAATATGGATTTGGATATCCTGTACTTTGCAATGGACCCGTTGGAGGATAGGGATAAGGATTATATGGCATGTAAGGATATTGATAAGTCAGAATGTCAGTATTCGAGAATTGAGGGTTGAGCAGGTGAATAAGAACGGTTTGGATCAGGCTTTGTATTTCAATCGGGAGTTATCATAAAATGGACATGAGGGCTAGGACTACAGTCAAGTGATATTGCATAGTTCGGCTGAGAATATATCGATTCGTGATAATAGTTTGTAGGTTATTGGGGATCATTTGCTGTCTTGCTTCGTACTCAGGCTCGACTTTTAGAGCATTATTTATCTTCAAGAGCCGCTCGTGCTCCTGTCGACTACTGCAGCAGTTTGAGCACGTTTGGGTTCTCTCGTTTGGGACAGCAATGTTCTCAGATATAAGGGAGCAACGTTGTACCACATTTTAAGGCCGCCGCTGCACGAAAAATAACGCTGCTGTCGCGTTAAAATCGTGTTTGTGTTGCCCTACTACACCGAACGCAACAGCTATCCTAAATTTTTTTCGTATGTCGATGTGCTTCTTACAAGTTTCCTTTAATTTACCATGCATCATTAAAATGTCAGTATCCTCCGAGTATGTACTCTTCGGTGGTATCGCACAGTTAATTACCTCGCGGTTTCTACTGTCATGTCAAAATTTTAATTTTTTGGGTCATAACTCATGAAACGTTCTGCACCTATTTTGGGGAACTTCTTGACGTAAAATGCGATCACGATATACTAAGGTGGAAATAAAGCCGCCCTGGCTTGCGAAAACGAAACCCTCTATACCTGAATTAAGTTCTAATAATATCAGGAAAGCAACGTTAGCTCCTTCGATAACAGCAGATTTTCTACAATTCCGTGAAAGTTTTCATGCATGTTCTTGTCGAGTAGCTGCTAGCGAAATTGTGTAACCTCTGATTTTTTTATTTGTGCATTCAGAAGTAAGGCATATAGACGGAGTAATGTGCTTTTCTCACTTTTGATGTTAAAATTCGGGCTATCAGTCTCGGCCACTTGCTCCGCGGCTTTGTAAGGGAACGTTTCTTTGCCAACCATCTCGTGTTTCTTGGCCATTTTTAGGAGAGGATCTCTTTCATAGCAAGCATAATCTTACGCGTGGTGGTATCGAGGACCGCAATCTCGCGCTTCGCCCATGGAACTAAACTAATCGAGTAGATTAGAACCGGGATGACAGGCATGTTAGTCGCAGATACCTTTTATAACGCCAAAAGATTGGAAGACCAAATATTAAGAAGAAAACGCTTGTATCAGCTTTGGAGGGACCCCTTCATTGATGTTATTTACAGAATGCGGCCCTGAGGGAAGCCTAGGTATTTATATGTCTCTCCAGGCACAATATGTTTAATAACACTTATATCCACAAGCTCAGGGTCCCCTGGAATGCCAGTAATATGTTTTCGCTTCAGACGAATCTTTGTACACTTTTCCAGTCCGAAGTCGATACCAATCTTCTCGTGTACCACTCAACGATATTTAAAGCAGTCTCGAGTTGCTTTGAACTAGAATCATCGATCTTCAGGTCATCCATATAAAATATATGAGTCACCTTATGCTCGCGATGATTTCTGTCGCCGCAGAGGTACCTAGGACAGTTGCTTGGTACGAGAGTTAGTGGCAGATGTGTGATGCAAAAAAGCAGAAGGTCCATTATGTTGCCCTGAACAACGCCTCTCTGAAAGGTGACACTGTTCGTTGTCACACAATAATTTTTTAACAGACAGATTATAATTATGTTTAGGTTGAATCAAAAGCTTTTCGCTAGTCAATCCAGGCTATCGACAGGGAGCGTTGGTGGAATGCTGCTTGTTTTCAAACGCACCTGTCAATAAGCAGGTTTCCTCGGCAGCCTGCTACACCTTATTCCGAGCCACGTTGTTCGTACATCTCCCTCCATACAGGACCAATTCTTCGAATAATTCTGTCGTTTAGGATAGCTGTAAAGATCTTATACAGCGTATTTAGACACCACGCGGAGTGGGCGTCTTCGACTTTAAATATGAGATGAAGATGCGGGCCAGATGTTGGTATGCAGAATTGAACTTCTTCTACCCGAGGTTCTTGATACTATCTGGTCCTACAGCAGGGAAGTTCTGCGTGCCCCTAAGTGCTTTCATTACTTCTTAGGCAATTATTGATGGGCATTCCTCCTCAGATGTCATAAGGATGTCGAAAGCTCCCTGAAGCATATGATAATTTCCAGTGTATTCCTTCAATTCCAGTATTGGGATCCTGTAAACCTCTCTGCAAAAAGTCTCTACCTCGTCGAGCTCGGGTAGATTTTTCACAGAAACAGAGAGATCACTGAAGAAAAGCGATGGGTCAGCGAGAAACTGTTAATTCTCCTTTTACCTACCCCTCTCTCTTCTGTATTCTTCTCCTCGCACCAGATAACATCCGTATCTTGTCAGCAATGTGCTGCTTGACTCTCAGCAGCTTTGACTTGTTCAGTGCGTGATGGTAGATCCTTAGTTCGTGGGCGAACTTTCGGACCCTTTCCGTAAACGTCGTACTAAAG
Organism: Andricus grossulariae; assembly: GCA_011634705.1. Lineage (NCBI taxonomy): Eukaryota > Metazoa > Arthropoda > Insecta > Hymenoptera > Cynipidae > Andricus > Andricus grossulariae. Next base: position 22,808 of record JAABKJ010002062.1, read on the forward strand.
GTAGATCCAATCTTCTTGCTAAGTCGGTAAGCGTTTTTTGGTCTTTTGATCCATCATCGGTTTCAGTCCAGAGGTCAGACTTCCGCGAGATATCCTCATGAAGAGAGACATCCATTTCAGTTGTTATGGCCACGCTTGGGGTTCTTTCCTTTGGCACCATCCCTGGACAATTGTTCGCGACTGCTTAATAATTATTGAAACCACATTCGGCAGAAACCCTTGGTACAGGGACAACCTGAGGACGCGTCCGTTTGCTTTGTCATAGGACCTTCGGTTCCGTTTCAAAAAAATGAAAACCGAAACCAAATGGTACCCAACGTGGGGTTCGAAACTATGATACTTAGATCAAGAGTCGCATGCTCTACATGGTTAAAAGAAAGGCCTTTTTGGATGTTTACTCCAAATTTTTGAGTAAATAACCAAAACGCGAATTAATAGTCGAGTGATCTGACAAATTCATAAGCCCCTTACAGTAAAACATAAGCATTTTTAAACTAGGAGTTTTTTCAAACTTATTATTTTAAAGAGAACTTTACGATTATAACTTTCTTTCCCTTTTCGATTTTTTCTCACATCTCCAAATTGAATATTTTTCTGAGAATGCTGGAGATTTATCACCGTACACGAGCTACGGTTCATGCCTAGGTTTTTTCTTGAAGAGGATAATGCGAAGAGTACGGAATTCATGCCTAAGATTCTTTTAAGAAATTAGGAATTTCGAATACATTTTTTCCGCCCTTTGTGATTTAGGCTGGCTCAAGATGAAACAAAGATTGTTCATACAGCTCGGTGTCCTAGCCTTTAAAGTTCTGTTCCGGGGTATACTGGAGTATCTTTTGACATCTTGTCTTTTGTGGGAAACGGGTGCGTGAGAAAATTATTTGGAATAAGATCTGACAGCAGCTTATTTGTCCCACGATTACGTAACACTAAAGCAGAAGCAACCTTCTCTGACATCGCCCCACGGCTTCTTAACGGTCTAAAAGCTCGTGGACTTCATGTTCGGTTCCCGCATTGAGAGCCGAATTTTTGGGATAATTGCATGAGACGCTATCGCATCTGTTGAAATTGGAATGTGTGGTATAGTGAGGAATAAGCGAGGCGTATTCTAAGAAAGACAGTTTTTGGTATATTGTACAGATTCTACAGCTCACGGTTGAGATGCAGCCTCAGTGTTAGTTACATAGTTCTTATCCCAGTTTTTCATTGTTAGCCACGGACTAAGGCAAGTACCTGATGAATTAACGATCTTACGATTCAAATTAATACTACGTTTGAAATGCCTTGGGCCGATGTTGTAGTAGGCACAAAATTAGGAGCTTGATGCAGTTTGAAGTTCATATTTTACCGCTGTTGTCCATACACATCGGCCGAGAGTGTTAAAGGTGACATCAGCCGTATCTGGATTTTCATTATTATGCGATGATTCCAATAAGTCCATAAAGCACATTACTGATAGCTGCAGAGAGTTAGCTCATAACAAGTATACTTACATACATTGTGATGCTTGATTGCGAATCTTTGTGGTCGTCTTCGGCAGTTCGCGCCATTTCGAGATATTCGGATGCAGATCATTAGACCTGTCCAGGATGAATAAAAGGTATGTGGAAATGTTTACCCTCCGACGAATATTTATTGTACAAAAGCAACTAATAGTTCTGTGAGATTATGGAAAAATTATTTACATTCAAGCAAATAGGCATCAATAATTAATTACAGGTTTTAGAAATAAAATAACTTTGCAACAAGAAGTATGTGAGTAAGTAAGTAATATCAACCTATACGGGCGTTTCCACGGAAACCAGCAAAAAAGAAAGTATTGAAACGAATTGAGTTGAAAAGAATTGAAAATACAATGACGCATTGGACAGTGTGTCGAAAGCAGTATTTCAATTTTGAATCTTTCTATACGTACAAATATGGTGTAAAAGTTTTAAGTGAGTGAATTCACTTTAATGCGTCAGCATGCAAACCACACAGGCACCTCCTGAGAGATGACCGCGATTTCAGGAGAAGAAGGAACATTAACATCCAGGCTCCTCCTAAGCTCCAAGTCCTGGCTGAAATAGATACCTCCCTTAGTGAGAATATCTCGGAAGAGTCCGACCTCTGGACGATCAATTGTTCAGTCTATGGTGCCGCGACAGCTTTGGGTGATTCAAATCGAAGGCTAATACCAAAGATGGATCAAAAGACCAAAAAACGTTGGCATCAACTAAACGAGGAGATTAGATGGACAAGACAGAATTGCTGGCCTTTGGTGAGCACCACTTTCCAGGGGATGGTTGTAGTTCTTCAATTAGTCGTGTACTCGGTAGCACCAAATCGAACTTGGAAATCGGCCAACTCGTCGCGGGGCCGGATGGCCTACGCGTGGCTTGAATAAGATGGCCGGTCCGGGAAGCTGGAGAAGAGGATCGTGTAGTATAGTACTGGGCAAACGAAGTGCCGAGGAAGCGGCGTCTTTCTTAATATCGCGCAAGTGGAGAGAAACACGCGAGGATGCGAAATTTTCTGAACCCGACTTGATATATACAATGAAGTGCACACTTTTTTGATACAGCCCATTTTCTAAACCTACTTTTCCTGAATTTTAAGCAGCGAAATATTCGACTATATAAACTATCATGTAGCCCTTGGGGAAAACTTTCATTCAAATAAAAACTTAGAGATATGTCTAATAGTTGTCGAAAAAGCCGCGTTTTCGAAAATTTGTTTTTTAGCTTCTGTTCCTAAACTAATGGTTTGTAAGCGTCCGGGTTGCACATGGATATGTAATTCATTCTCTAGAATAATTTACTGCTGTTGGCAATGCTATGGTACACGTGTAGATCAGTCACTTTTTTGAATTCCATGATATTTCTACTAGGTTTTAGAAGCACTATTTTACATTAATTTACTTTCTTACAATCTTCGCTATGAGCGAAGAACTTCTCTATTCTTGATAAGTAGTACAGGCATCACTCACAGATATGTTGTTTTCCATCATGTTGTAGCTGGTGACTAACTAATCGAAAAAGCTGTTTGAACTAGACCTAGTGGGAGCTGTATGACTAGGGTCGGCTATCCTGTGCATTGCTTTCTTTTCCATTTCGTGCTTTAAATATCGATACATCTTTAATTGCTACGGAGAACATTATTCCAGAAAAATGTAATTCATCCTTGTACTCCTGTTAGATGAACACTTGTTTGAGATTGAACACGCTTCTGTTTTCTGTATCCGTGGAGGAAGATGAATGTAAGGGCTACCTTTCATTGGCTTTAGTTTTTTAATATTCCCTTCTACTCTCACAGTAGAGTGCAAGGACCATCCAGAATCTTTTTCTTGGAATTCCTCGATTTCAGATAAGATAGGGTATCTCGCGTTGTAGCAAAACATAATTTAAAATTCGTAGTTATCTATATCTCTTAATGTTTTTGTTTCGAACACTTCACATCATTCTCCATCTTACTAATCGTCAGATAATATTAATCAAGAACAACGTTGATTTTACAAACCCTATTTTCACGCAAGGCTCAGATCACATGTGGAACAAACTGCATTTGGGCATGATGTAGAAAAGAAAGAACATCCTTGTCAACCAAATCGGCGAAAATTCATATTTTTACTCGGTCATCCGCATCCTTCTTTACTGAGCAACCCGAAAAGAGCTTTGGGACATTCCAGATGTTTAATAATATTTACACACTTTTTAATGTATTTATTGATAGTCAAAATTCCTTTCGAAATGTTTTGAAACACAGTATGCACTCGTTTCTTCATCGGTTGACGTTGTTCATTTGTACGTTCCCCGATGATAAAAGCAGAATTAACGCTTCCTCGATACCAGGAATGAGTTTTACACACTTGTCGATGATCATTTTTCACGAAGTATAGACTGTATAGAATAATAATGTTTTAACCTCACAAGTTATTCCTTCTTGTATTTCTCTTGTATTTATCGGTAAAGTAGGGGCCTACATTATTGACAGGGGTAATAATATATGTCAGATTCCAACTTTATCGACTAAAGGCAATTCAAATTGCTGCTGTACCGACTAAAAGTAATGTAGAGTTCTACTTAGCGACAAAATATAATCTACATCTCTATTTTACAGGTGGAAGGTAATCTAGATTCATACTCTACAAACTGAAGGTACCACAAATTCCTACAATATCACCATATTGTAATATAAATTCCTACTAGGTATCTGATTAATATCTTTCAAACAGGGATCTGTATTCCCGACGTACTTTTTAATAATCTTCACGCGTATGTGAATTTTTTTTTCTTCTGGCAAAATTGTCAGATTATAATGTTAGAATAGGCTGCACAGTAAACTTACGCGACAGTACGGATGCTCTTTACCATTACATCGCATGCAATGCAGCGCAGTAGAGTTTTATAACAACTAATGCTGCGGAGTACATGTACCTTGTTTTTATAACTGCGCATTAGATATATGTAGCAGTGAATGTTATGAGTAGAGTTATATGACAGTTAAGTCTGCGCAATAGATTTATACAACATATGTCTATTTTCCACTTGGAATGACTTCATAATTATTTAAGTTGGGTAAAAATAATTGTTTGAACAAATTATTATTGTTAGTAGCTATCTTCATCTATATTAATGCCTGATAATTGAGTTTTTTTCTGAAATTTTCAACTTTTTGCCCACTTTTCACTTAGTGAGGTAATAATTAATACAACTTAATAAAAATAGTTGTTTAAACTATTTGTTATTGTAATAACTATCTTCTCTTAGATAAGTGCTAGAAAGTTGTGGATTTTTCCGAAATTTTTAATTTTGATTTGCCTTTTTAGTTATGAACAAATAATAAATAAACATTAGGGAGAAAAATATTTTAAACAATCTCTTTCTTTTTCGTAAATATACTTTGCTGGGGGGGGGGTCTAATATGAAAATATGTTCAATTCCAAATTTTTCTTTTACGCTTTGCAATCAGCTTCTTGTTGTAATTTAAAACAAAACTTTTACAAGTCATGTGCACACCTAGTTCTCCCACCTAGTCCCAATTATTCCATTCTTTGTTTTTTTTTCTTGTGTAAGATGGCTTTTTTGTTTAAAATAATTTTTTCAAACATTGGGAAAAGAAAAAAAAGAATTCACATAAAAAAATAAAACACTATTTAAAAAATTATTCTTGTTGAGATTCACTTATTATTTAATGATAACTAAAAAGTCAAATAAAAACTCAAGATTTCAGAAAAAAAGCAACTTTCTGGCATCACTATAACAGAATATAGTTATAAACAATAATCAATTGACTAAATAAGCATGTTTGTTAACTTGCATGAATTAGTACCTCACTGAGTGAAAAGTGGAGAAAAAGTGTAAGAGTTCACAAAAAACCGTATCTTTTTTAGCTTTTATCTAAGAGAAGATAGTTATAAACAATTACAAATTGTTCAAACAACTATCATTGTTAACTTGGATTATTCACTTGGATTATTAACTATACTTTAACTATACTTTAACTATAACATACCTATAATTTAACTATAAAATAACTGTACATTCACTATACTTTAACTATAACTTATAGATGAGATATAGTTAAAATATAGTTAAGTTATACTTAAAGTATAATAAGTTATATTTGAAGTATAGTTCAGTTATAGCTAATGACATGTGGAAGTCTTCTTGTCACTGGCGCAGTGAAAATGGCAGTTCATTCATGAAAGCTGAGTTTATATCCTCCTCATCCGCCACCTTCTCCTCCTTCTCCTCCTCATGTCCTCCTCTTCCAACTGATCTTCCTGCTCATCATCCTCCTCTTCCAACTCGAACTTCTCCTTCTCCTCCTCCAACCACCTAAAAACAGTTGCATTTTTAACCGAAGAGTTGAAACTAGTTTCTTTTTTATATATATATATGGTATGCATACTCTGTGGTGCCAAAAACACCCGGAGGATATGTACGCGGAGCGCTTCCCCAACTGCTGCTTGATCAAGTTGCAGCCGAAGATGAGGAAGCGACATTAATACCAACCGCGGAAAGCAGACACCTTCTGAGAGATGATCACGATTTCAGGACAAGAAG